>KN884299.1:0-11427 GCA_000934455.1 Apostichopus parvimensis
GCCTCGGCTAGACGCCACATCTTTCCAGTCACCGTCGACACCCTGGACATGGTAGCCAGTCATGTTTGTAACTCTCTGAACAACAAAACCTGTCTCTATGAGCAAGTTGATCTCAAGTTTGTGTTTGGTCCAGAGCAAAGCCTCTCTGAATTTGTGAAGGTAAAAATTTAATATTTAGATCACATATGAACTTAAGGATTGCCCTGTGACCTTATGATGATGCATTAAATGCAAAGTGTATATCTTATCGGTCTCTATCGTATAAAGTTGATGGTTGGATTTGTGCCCCCACCCCCCCCCCGCCACCCCTTTAAGTGCCATTCTCTCTGCTATGTGAAAGTAAACTTGTAGCATCAGAAATTATACTCTGTTTGTCCTTTTTGCAGGCATTTGAGGAAATTAAAGTGACGGGGTATAAACTGAATAAAATTCACGAACATTACTACCTGTCCCTGGATCAGATGGCCAGCTCAAAGGATCTCGACGGGTCCTGGCCCAGCGACCAGTTTGACGGCAAGTTGCCTTCCGGATCTAGAAGTAAGGCATCCATCGACGTCTCCGAGACGGCCGGCGATGCAGCTACAAAGATTACCTTCACACCGCCATCTCCACAGAGGCATTCTGGGACGGAGCAGGAGAGCAAAGATGGCAAAAGAATCGCAAACTCCGAGGTAACGTCGACTAAAGAGGATGGAGAGAGGAAGAACGAAGACGGTATGGATCGAGGAGAAGAGGAAGAACAAATTGATAAAAAGGAAGATACGAGCGAGATTGATGACACTGCAGTTTCCTTGAAAAAGATCGCATATGAACCAGCAAGAGAAAGTTCTGTAATAGCGGAAGTGAGTGAGAGACAGCTGGATGAGGGAGGAGGGTCTCCGCAAGATGGAGATTTAGGTAAAAGTACTCAAACGATGGACTTGCAAGAGGAAGGTGGATCAGCGATCCAAGAGGGCAGTAGAAGGTCGTCCGTGGCCTCCTCAGGGTGGGAGTCTACGGTGGATTCTTTCGTTAATCCAAAGAATTCTGATAGCGATAGCGACATCCAGGTCCTCTCAGATATTCCCATCCCAGACTTGGAAGGCAAGGAGTACGAAGATAGCTCCAGAGGCCAGGTGGTGGAGGAGGAGCCGTTGTCGGTAGGTTCCCTCGGGGATGACGAGGACAGTCAGAGGACGCTGACCAGGAGCAGCGGCATTACGGTCCTCCAACAGCGCAAAGAGGGCTTCGAGGAGGAGCAAGCACAAGGGCGTCCGCAGGTCACCGGGAAATGGAGCACAGAGTCTGCCACGAACGAAAGCGAAAGTTCTCTCTCCTCTCATCTACGGTCGGATTCATCTTTCGGTTTCATCGTCGACGGTGCTTCTCAGGAGAAGAACGTGGAGACGGTCTATTCTGCAGCACCAGCAGATGGCGTCGAAGATGTGAAGAGTCCAGGCAAAGAAGCAGAGGGTTTTGGCGACTTGGATGAAGCGATGGGAGTCGGTGCGGCTAAGGAGGAGGATAGAGTAAGAGGCAGAAAGATGGGTACAGTTGGACTACACGGTAATTTCAGCCCCGATAAGGAAGAAGTCCTTGAAAGACAGGACTCGGCAGGAGGAAACGAGACGGGGAGTACAAGTGTGACGTCGACTCCAGCAAAACAAAGAACAAGCAGCGGGGACTCCAACAAGGTATTCTCTCCTAGGGAACGTCTATCAAGGGTCAGTGTGGATTCCACGGTCAAGACAGGGAGGACCAGAGACACACCCAGGAGCCGCCAGACCAGTTCCACTGGTGGTACCACAGCGAGTGGCCCACTGAGCACACAGGTCAGCTGTAACAGTTTGAGTGGAAGTCTAACAGAATATGATGAAGAAGGTAGGTGATTGTTTCAAGGCAAAATTGCTAGTTTTGCCAAATCTTCCAATATCTTTCTTTTGTCGAATGTGATTTTGCAAGACTGTAGGCTAGGAAACCATTCTCATTTTTTAGAGTCAATGAAATAATAGAACTCCAGTTTGTAAATAGGGAGCTAAAGAAAGTAGAAAATAAAACACATTTTTGGTTAATGTTTGAGGTAGGCTTATCTGTCTGTAGTGTTAAAGGAGAACATTTCATGTCTTTGCAAGGTTACGAGGCTGGTCCGAGCGAAGACGAGTTTGCAGACTCTCACGTGTTCTCAGAGGATGACTTTAATGCAAAGCACAAGATGCCCGATTTTTGGTTGATCTTGAAAGTACAGGAGGACAGAGAGGAGCTGGAGAATGAAAACTACAAGATGAACATGTACTTTCACACTCGGTGAGACAACGATGATATTCTATAAATAGAAAAGTCTACGATGTCATATCTATAAATAGAATAGTTAAGGTTTAAGTCTATTGGTGACTGGAATAAATAGGGCTACAACCAAATGTTTCCAAAGGAACAAATCACTCAAAGTAGTGAGGCGTATTTTCTGATGGTATTCAGTAAGGGCATAAAATTTGTCAAAATGGACATAAAAAGTCCATTTACCGGATGAATGATGGAAGTCAGTTCAGTCTTGATAAGACAGCAACTGAGTAGAAAACATGCAGTCTAGATGCCATCTTAAATAAAGTCCACTAAAGGCATTGATAAATGGGTGTAAATTTATCCCCAAGCTTGTGTAAATTGCAATCAGTCTATGTGATGGCACAGTAATTGGTGTGTATATATGTAACCAAGGTGTGCTACTAGATTGGTAGTTTAAATACAAGACCTTCATTTTCTTTTTTGTTTCAGGGATCGTGGAGATCAAGTAAGGTTGGAAGCACAAAAAGTAATCTTTCATGAAGTCGGGGAGGCTATCAAGAAGACAACTAGACTTGTTAGTCAGGTATGTCTATTCGGCTATATATGCACAGGGTTCTGTCACTACCTGTGATCCTGTGGTGACAGCTAAGATTAGACTCACAAGTTTACATCTACAGATAACTTTGTTTTCATTATACTATCGTACTGGGTGTTATTCAAACAGATCACTGATAATCTGCAGCAGTGACCTACTCCAATCATGTCCCCTGCCCATCTTAGTGTTAATAGTAATTTTTTTTTTTTTATCTTTTACTTTTTCTTTTAAAGTCGATACTAATACTGTATGAATGATTCAGTTCCAATTTGTTAGAATGGGAGACATATCTAGCTTCAAGCCTTAAGGATACCCCACTCCATCTATCCTTCCCCCTGTGGACCTTTGTAAGTCTAACATTTAATGTTACAAGTGTTTGCAGCTGTTCAAGAGTGACAAGTCTGTAGTTTTTTCTTTTTCTTTGCCTTGCTACCTTTCACCAAACTGTCTAACACACTTATTGAAAAACCGAATTCAGAATAACCCTGTTAGTAAATGAATGGAGATCATGGCCTTCTTGCACAGAATATACAAAAATTTCCTGTATGCATACCATCACCTGTATGCATCCACTTCCTGTAGATGTACTATTTCCTGTAGACGTACTATTTCCTGTAAACATACTGTTTCTTGTAGGCATACTATTTCCTGTATGCATACTGTTAACAGTAGAAGTACTATTTCCTGTAGACTTACTATTTCCTGTAAACATACTCTTTCTTACAGACATTACTATTTCCTGTTATACATACTTTTCATATGATTTTCTGTCTCTTTGTGCTTTCTTAGCGTCTGCTACTGATAGATTTGTTTGACAGCAAGGTATGCAACCCTCTCCTTTTACCTGACGAAGAAAACTGGAATAAAGATGATTACATTAGAAGAAGTCATGGAAGGATTCCTTCAGAGGGTAAGCCAAAGAAAGACGATACCTTCTTTAAGCCATTCCCCATCCCCTTCCTACTCCCCCCTCCCCCCTCCGCCGCCACCTCCTTAAAAAAAAGTGGTTTCAGAAGCCTGAATTTCAAGGCAACTATTTTTGTTTTCAATTTAAATTAATGCACAATATATCATACCAGTGTAAAATATGGTTGTCTAATATGAAAGTTGTCTCATTGTCCTTTCTGTTCTTTTTCTATTTTGTTTTTCAACTTTGACCCCACCCCCCTTTTTTCATTTTATTGTAGCTGATGCGAACGTCCACGAAGAAAGGGATTATTTAGCAGCCAGGCTCGACTTTGACCCCGGTCACTTTGCCTGCGATGAACAGTGGAGAGGTCATCTTGTGGTACATCCTCGCCTTCCAAGTTCCAGAAAAGGAGGTGGTAAAATATCTGGTGGTAAGCGAACAACAACAATCTTAGTGATATTTTCTCATAGAATACAAAGTCATCCAGAACAGCTACAATAACTGTATTGATTAGTTATCGTTTGGTATAGGGTTACTTGATATTCTTGGAAAGACAAACTGGACAGTTTCCTTAAGAATCAGGGTCGCAAGAATACACAGCTTTTCATTCTCTTCTTTTGCAGTTTCTATTCTGTTTTGTTTGTCTTGTCTTGTTTTGTTTAAGTGTTCTCTTGTTTTCTATTATTGTTCTTATATGCAATCTACTATTTTAAGTTATACAGTATACACTTTCCGTTCTAGGCGGTATCCACTTTTAAGAGCTTGCTAAGGGCTGTGGGTTCTCCCCAGTCTGTCACTGTACGCACACTATAAATTAATATGTACTGAAACTATGTGACCGAAATATAGTTGTCGTGGAAACTTGAAGACAAAAAAAGTATAAATGCTTCAAAACCACATGGCCATACGAAACAGTTACTGCTTTTGAGTAGCTTTAAACATTTTATAAGTTTTATAGATAGCGTGATGTTTCAATCCTAGCAAGATCAATCTTCAAAACGGAAACAGAAGGGACTGGAAAGATGGAAAGCTAACTAAATTGGACCAATGAACAAATGAATAGAGTAAAATAATAGACTGAACAGCTATGAGATGCAACAGCTTAGGAGGTGAAAGGACTGCAGAGATGAACTCTGCAGAAGGTTGTCACAATGTGGGTTAATTAGTAAGTTAAATAGTAAGTTGGTGAAAGGGTAGAAACTAGATAGCCTTAAAAGTAATACTGCTATCCTTCTAACACAAATGATTTGAGCTTTTAGTCTCTGAGTGAAAACAGAATGTCGAATCCTTGGTCCAATTTTTCCAAAATATTTGCTACATTAAATGCTTTCAATCAAATGATCTGTAATTGTGTTTTGTTTTATATATACATGACCCATACCAAAATAATTGAATGAGAAAATACACATGCTTTGTTGTGTATGTAATTGTACTTGGATCTGTTGATGTCTATAGTAATGTATTGTCTATTCCTATGCTATTTCTATACAGAAGAGGAAACAAAATCAAATGAGTGCTGTAAAATATGCTGAGGTCCAGTTAAAAGCTTGATAGTTATTTACAACATAAACCAATTTCAATTAAGGTATTGCTGAAACTACCAACTTGTCCTTTGACATTTCTTCCAGGTATGCAAGCTGTGAAGGCAGCCATGGACGCTTTCGCGATCAGCAATAGGTCCGATCTTTACGTTGTCAAGGATGACTCTGAAGAAGTGTTTTATATTAAGTAGGTACATCCTCTACATATATGCATAATGAACGTCTCACTGCATGAGTGAGAAAAGTTACCAACCATGGAGGGTCATGTGACGTATGTTCATGTACTACTAACAACTTATCCATCCAGCATCAGTTCAAAGTGATAAGAGTTTCGCCGACAACAGAATACCAATTTAACGGGCATTTACAAGAAAAGTTTCTAGATTAATTGCTTAGGATGGATGATAATGAATGATGAGATTTATGTTTATACTGCATCAGAAAAGGTTTGATCTCCATAGTCAGGGCCTTACAGACTGAGTATGGTTTGATCTACATGGACCCCTGGTACTATTCAAACATTCATTGTCAGGGCCTTACAGACTGAGTATGGTTTGATCTATTCAAACATTCATTGTCAGGGCCTTACAGACTGAGTATGGTTTGATCTACATGGACCCCTGCTACTATTCAAACATTCATTGTCAGGGCCTACAGGCTGAGTATGGTTTGATCTACATGGACCCCTGGTACTATTCAAACATTCATTGTCAGGGCCTACAGACTGAGTATGGCAGTCACTTGTATATCAGACTTGTTGCATGAATGTACAGCAAGTTAACTTGTGTTGCTAAGGAACAGCAAAACCTCCATTTTGCTCCTTGTGTATATGTACATTGTGTACAGTCCTGATATATGCAAAATAATGCAACATTTGTTCCAGCTGCAGTTTGACTGTTTGACAGAAAATAGCAACTTTGTAAATGAATATTGCAATAAACATTGATTCATGCAGTACCGATAGGTAAAATGCTGGGTTCAATTAGTCGCACCAGAACTGTGGAGGCTATATGATCATGACATCTGTCATTAATAGAATACACATGCAAGAAGTTTTATAATAGTTGAGAGCACCTCACAAAACCCTCCATGCTTAATAAGTCATGTTTTACCGGGCTTGTATCCTCATTGAAATGAGCGATGTAGCCTTCAGATATATCCACACTTCCCAAAGGAGTGGAGTGCTGGGTACTCGAGTGCTGGGTACTGGAGTGCTGGGTACTAGAAACATTTGCTTCTCCATTCTTAAAAAGTAATGATTGTTGCCTATGAAGTATACTTAATGCTGGTTTCCATGGTAATATTACATTACTTTTTTCTTTGTTATTATTCAGACTATCAGAGCAATCGGGAATGAGCCAGCCAACTTCGTCAAGGACCAGCCTTACATCTGATAGTTTCCCAGTGTCAGAGCCAGGTTCATCACAAGGTATGTGTAGAAAGATTCATAGGGTGACTTGTTTGAGAAAGTAAACAACAGGTTTAAATCAGTGAACTTGATATAAAATAAATCAATAAATGATTTAGTTTGTAGCAGTGCTGATAAAATATTACAATAAAGTCTGAAAGGTACATGATGTATATTTTAGTAGTTTTGAATTGAATTTTTTTATTTTTTATTATTTAAACAAACAAATATATATATATATGTTTTTTTTTTTGGGGGGGGGGTGATGGAGGGCCACTTATTTCAGCTTCGAATGGTTGACGTTAATTTATTTGTTCCTTTCCGATTACAGTGTCAAGAGTTCCATCCTTTCAAAATTTGGTAACCGATGAGGACTCTATTTCAAATATGGTAAGTAGTGAAGGCTGCTTTCTTCACATGTATAGTCTTATAACTCAGAGTTTAGTGTCAAAGCTCTTCTATACTTTTCTTCAAATCGCTAACATTATTTAAAATCTTGCCTTCATATTCTCAAATGATACAGATTCACACGAAAGATTACAGAACAAGGATTGCTTTTTCAAAAAAATCCTTTCGTAATGAACAAAAATCGATGCTTGATAATCAACGGAACACCCATGGTTGAAGTCTTTATGTACCATTCTGTCTTGATCACTTCGATTTATGATCCTCTAATGTTTAGAGGGGTAATTTCCCGAGACCGTAAATCAGTTTACGGTGTAGATAAAAGTGTTAATAAATGTCTGTCAGATATACAAACTTGTTTCTTTTTTTAGCCCGCATTTCGCCATATAAAATATTTTGCATCATCCTTTCCTCGTCTTGTAGGCCGATTCGGGGAGAGACTCTTTATCGGAGTCTCTGAAGATGGCCGCTAATCTGAACAGATCTATTCTGGTGACCGTCTACGGTTTGACCACACCAGGTGAGTCTCATATCTCTGGAGGCCTCTTCAGACTTTTGTTTTCTGTCATTTGTGATAACTGCTTTGCTCAATGGAATAAGAAACTTGCTCTAGAAAAGAGGGTTTTTTTGTGCTTACCAAAGGATGAAAGCACTGATGCTATTTATGCATAGATCTGTTTGTTGTAGTTACTGGTCAGGTCAAGTGGTACAAAAACAAGCAGTTTGTGTTAATAGCTACTTGAATTATTTCATAATTTGATCTGACTCGTTAATTCAGTTTAATCAAATAAGGACATTTGCTTCTGACAAAATCAAGTGAGATTTTGTCAACTTGAAAAGTAGACAAGGTTGTCTCGTTATTTTTACCTGCTATTCCACATGTTTGCATGTCTAGTTGGAATTCAAAGAGGCCATTTTGATTTGTAGTATCGATTTGTTCAAAAATGACAATAGCCTATTGTATTTTGCTTTCAGGATTGGAGATCCATCGAGACTTGATCTCTCTGCTTCAGAAACGGCTGGATCAAGTCACACTGGACGTTATCAAAGACATGCTGGATAAGAATGCCATGAGCCGATTAACGGCTGGAGATGTACAGGTACATCTTTGAAAAATATGAATAAATTAAAGTGATTATTGTTGCTTTTAGTTGAAAAATCCTCTTCACCAGTTTTACAACTGTCATTGTGGTTAATCAGACAACAGTTTCTAGTTTGTAGAGCAATGGAAGTATATTTCCTATTTATGGTTTAATTTTTTTTTTTCTAGAATAATGATCCAAATGTGGTTGATACTAAAAGATATGTGATTTTTGGGGTTTGTGCTGGGAATTACAATATACATATGTGATTTAGGGGGTTTATGCTAGGAATATGGGAATTTTGGTAAAGATAATGTTGAAAGATAATTAGTTTTGAATTCCTACTGATACCAAGGGATATTCTAGTTGCACTCGTACTTTATGATGTTGTATTTTCACCAGTGGATCTGGTTGACCAAACTCTTTCATATGTTGACCTGCATCATTTGTAGGTCCTTCACTCGCTACCCTATCTACATTAGGAAGGATCAATGTATCTTCTCCCTTCATACCTGCTGTGAAATTATATAAGCTAAGGTAGATCTAATCAGAATTACATCTTCTTCTTCTTTTTTTTTCTAAAATGAGAGACTACCTTACATCAAACGTCTTGCTCATTATCCAGGTTTTTTTCTTTTCGGTTTCTTCCAGTTCATTCAACCGCCCGACAAAGCACCTTCCAGGACAGTCCAATTTACGATACCGCTCTGGTCTGTGCAGTACATCTACGCCATTGGGTTCTACCTCCAGCAGAACCTACTGGAGCTTCTCTACATACCAAAGTATGTGGACAGCAAACCGCAGAGTCACTTTCAAGATTACACCCTCAAGGATCAAGTTAAAGGAAGCTCCTTCCTCTTGGAGAAGGACATCTTCCTCTACAACAGACCTCACCGAGCTGGAGGGACAGGTCAGTAGATTAAAAAGATGAGAAAAGTTTCATTTATAAGAATCAAAGGAAAATTTGCTTTGCTTTAAGTGATGGATTCTCAGGTGGAAGAGACTTTCTTGCCTTCAAATATTGATGCGAATTGTCTGTTCGTCCGTAGTTGCAAACCACATTCCTAATATAACGATTTATTAAAAAAAAATAACCATGAATTTTTGATCGGCAGTTTGATCTTAATTGACGATTGTATTATGCATAAGTGCGCACACACATATAAGTACATTACAGTGGTTCAGTAGCTACTCTTATGCATGTTTGTGCCATTTTGTTCTGTAAATCTGCGAGCTTGGCAAATTAATGTTATTAAAAATGATAATTATTTTGCATTGTGATAATGTATTAAAAGTGCAGCACTTCATAATAATGGATGTGTGGTCGGATATCTCCTATGGATGATCTCCATAATGGAGATTCAGAGAACCCTACTGATTTCTTATGATTTCTTGTTCATATACTTCTTTACATCTTCAATACTATAGGTCTATACGTCTTCGATACTTGTTTTTCAAGGTAGTCGCCTTTGAGTACATCACAATCTCATCTCTTTGTGACACACATAATTCTGACTTTGATTCTCTTCAGGCATCGCTTGCATCATAGCCAGCGTGGTGGACGGTAAGAGCCGTCAGATCAAGTGGCAGTCCTGCACGCGCCCCTCTCCGGAAGGGTACCAAGAGATACTGCCTTCCAACACCTTTGAAGAGGTAGGAGATCGGGCACTAGAGGGACAATGGACGCATGTGGACTTCCAACAACTGACCAGTACTAAGGAATACCAGCCCAGTAGGATTGGGGCTAAAGGACCAGGTAGGGAACTCCCGTCAATTCTGATGTCGATATATGACAGAGTCATCAGTGACAACCTATATCATGATAAACGTGTGTATAAGTAAGAGGGCCTGACGTTCAGAGGCTGAATGACAAGTTACAGTAACAGAAGGGACAAATACACACACATTATAATACAGACAGGTTAATGAGCAGGGTAAACACAAAAGAGAAAGATGTAAGAAGATTAGAAGACAAGGGATGGAGAGAAGAAAGAAACCAACAAGGGGATGAGGAGAGGTAGGAGATAAACTGAAGAGGGAAAAAGTGAGGATTAAGGGAAGAGGGTAGGGAATAAACTAGAGAAGGACAAAGAAAGACAAGTGTGCAGAAAAATGTTTTCTATAGGGGGATTTAAAACCTCATTGGCTTTTTGATTTCATTGGTGATGCTTTCTGGATTTTTCTTTTGGAATGTCACACGTTAAGAGGATTCCAGAGGCTTGATGTGTCGCAACATTATGGAAAGAGAGGTCTTGCAGTCTATGAATTTGATTGTATTTATAAACTGGATAGAAAACTATAAATAATAAGAGCAAACTAGAGATAGTGTAAAATCCAAACTAACAAGAGCAACAATAAAGACCTCTTTCCTCACCCGCCTTTTCCTTCCCCCACCTCTGCCACCCCGACCCCCCACCTCTCCCCTCAGTGGATCAGATGGTAGACTAAGTCCTTTCTTTCCTTATATTGAAAATGCATTGAATTGGCTGGTTTTCATGAACTAGTAACGTGTTAACTAATTTTGGATGAGGAGAATTATACTACTACTAACAGCAGCAGTCATTCAGAAAAAAACACTGTTTTCCTTTAGTGAAGTAGGAAGTAAGTTTCATTGCATAATATTAGCTATAAATGAACCAGGAACTGTGTTAAGTCGAGGTAGCTTTTATATTCCTAAGCAGGTCTCTAATTTGCAAAAGATACACCTGTAAGATATGAAATATTTTCCTAAATTTCGTTGCAGGTCCGACTTTTCTGATCCAGTTTAACATCTGGGAAAGAGGAAATGCCGACATAGCTAACCTGATCACCAAACTGGAGGGAGCTGTACATCATGCATTGTGTGATGTCATCATGGAGTACAGGATCCTGACTGCCCCCCTGGCCAGCCTCCCCTCAGAGGTCACTGCTAAACTGACAGGTGATAGTGTTGGCAGTCTCTACTCTCCAACTGTGGGTAAGTCACACACACACCACCCTCCACTCCAACAAAAATTGGAGATTGTATGATAATAATTGATGATGATATTGCAAGGATAGTGGAATTATAGTGCAAAGGACAAAGAAAGTGTAAAGTGGTGGAATTATATTGCAAAGAACAAAGAAAGTGCAAGGATAGTGGAATTATAGTGAATAAGGACAAAGAAAGTGCAAGGTAGTGATATTATAGTGCAAAGGACAAAGAAAGTGTAAAGTGGTGGAATTATATTGCAAAGAACAAAGAAAGT
>KN884299.1:11787-30364 GCA_000934455.1 Apostichopus parvimensis
AAAGGACAAAGAAAGTGCAAGGATAGTGTAATTATAGTGAAAAGGACAAAGAAAGTGCAAGGATAGTGGAATTATAGTGTAATAGACATAGAAAGTGCAATGTAGTGGGAAAATAGTGTAAAGGACAAAGAAAGTACAAATTAATTGATTTTGTTGCAGGAATGAGAGAGCTTCTACTCTTCTATTCACATGAAATTATTCAATTTTGTTTAACCCAAGAAATACTGCTTTGACAAACACAGTGTTCAGTATGATATACGATATGCTCATTTTTCCTTCAATACCCGCTTGTATGACAAAGGTATCCTTAAAGTGGTTTAAGGACTGGAGAAAAAAAACAGAAAATTGACTGTTTAGGTAATTCTTTATACCTCAATAAGTATTTCCTATTTGGTTCACAGCCCTCAGAGCAGAGTTATTCCGTAAGATGGGTCCGTCGTCCAGCCCTGTGGTACCACAGACAGTTCCTATGAAGGTTAGTACACGGTGTAGTCTATCCTTTAAATTGATCTTCTCGGTTGCACCCTTATTCTGGGTTTGTAGGTCCTGGATGTGATGAGATATGAAATCAATGGGAATCCAAGAACATTGTATTTATCATGCCTCAAGATAATAAGCACGCTCAACTTTCATTCGTTGAATTTGAATTTTTTCCTAATTATGAAAGAAACAGAGAAAAATTAGGAGAAAATAAAGATAGATCTTGAAAGCATAAAGCTTGATTTACGTTCAGTTAATTTGACAATAGAATAACAAGTTTTGTGCTGCGCCTCTTACTATGAGAGTTTATAGACTGTGCAATAACTGGACTTCTTTTTTGGCCGCTGAAAAAGCCCAAAATTTGTAATATTATTTATTGTATTTCTTAAAGTCCTGGATCTCAACTACGAACTAGCAATGTTCAAATGGCCACGATGCAGGACATTTAAAATACTTCCAAAATCACTCTCCTACCATTCTGATGAATATGCAGCAACATTTTATTCTGATCTCAGCATACTCATATACAGGACGGTAGGGTTACCCACCCCCCTCTGACACCCACAAACCCCCTCTGACACCCACAACCTCCTCCCCTACAAGTACCCATACAGACACCCACAAAAAGAAAGTGCATAAAAATAGAAAGATATATCTTGCCTTTCTTAGTTTACCTAGCTTTAAATCAGTAATGGCAAGTAGAGCCTTAACCCTTCTAGTTGTCGTGCATAGTCCTTGTTTTTGTTTTTTGTCTCTCTTTCCTCCTATAGGTATTTTTATGTATAATATCCTCTTTGCTATATATATATACATTCTTTTCTATACTCGTGAGCTTCTAATGGATGTGGCATGCACTATTTAATTCAATGTTTTATTCTACTTGGATACCTGCAGAAGCTAATATCACCTTGATAATAATACACAGTATTCCCTACTTTTTTCATTCCTTTCTTTGTTCCTCCATTTTAAGAGTGATTCATGCATAAACAGTGTTACATGCAAGTACTACATACACTGTTACATGCAACTATTGTATACAGTGTTACATGCAGGTACTACATACAGTGTTACATGCAACTATTGTATACAGTGTTACTTGCAAGTACTACACACAGTGTTACATGCAAGAATTACATACAGTGTTACATGCAAGTATTAAATACAGTGTTACATGCAATTATTGTATACAGTGTTTACATGCAAGTTACTACACACGGTGTGACATGCAAGTATTGTATACAGTGTTACATGCAAGTACTACACACAGTGTTACATGCAAGAATTACATACAGTGTTACATGCAATTATTGTATACAGTGTTACATGCAAGTACTACACACGGTGTTTACATGCAACTATTGTATACAGTGTTACATGCAAGTTCTACACACAGCGTTACGTGCAATTATTGTATACAGTATTACATGCAAGTATTACATACACCATTACATGCAAGGAATAGTGCTTACATAATTTATGTTTTTACCTCTTAATTTATTGTTCTCATCATCATTTATTGTTTACATCTTATGCAAACAATTTTTCTAAATGAAATTGTTTTCGAAAATATTCCAATGTTTTTTGTGCAAAAACTACTATACCCATTTGCATGGGTTCAGCAAGGATGACGGAATCGCCAAGTACTTTGCTATGCGACACTGACTTTGTTTTCTGAAATGCGAGGGTTAAGCAATATCAACGTTAAGAGTGTGATAGTGTCAAGGGTATGATATCACGTCGGTGAAAATGAGAGGAATTGTTAGTCAAATGAGGCGAGCATGGGGTGAGGGTTAGTGGCATGCCCTAAACTACTGTAAAATAAGGGATGTGAATGAGACGGAATGGTTAATAATGAACGGCTGGAAATAAATAAATGGATTAGTAACAGTATAATGTTGAGATATATCTCCATTGATGTGCATAGACCGATACGGAATGATTATGTTATGAACGTCAATACAGTTACATCGTGGTCAACACTTCCATGATAAATAGACGTACGACATACGTGTGGATCCGTTTGTCTTGCACTGCCATTTAATACAGCGGTCTGCAAACTTTTAGACCCGGGACCCAAGATGTTGAACAGGGGTTGAGCTACAACAACCAACTAGACCTCACCCACCCCTCAGAATCGATGCTCAGAATATATGAAGGCTAGCTCGGATTATGGATTTGTCGCTAAAACAATAATAAATGAATCGACCGGGAAAGCTCTGAAAACCGTACATATATTTTTCTACGTGTGGAAAAATCTCCATTACCACATTTGGGTTGCACCCCATAGCCTGCTGTCAGTTGGGGGTTTTAAAGGTAAAACTTTCTGTCGTAAGCTCTCGTGAAGAGAATTATGTAGAAGAAGAAATTTGAACAGTTCAGTCGGAAATATCCAACAACCTATTGTTGGGGAAGGCATAAGTATTTTGTGTCATTATTTTCATGATTGGTAGTACCAACTGTGTAAAACTTGAGATATTTGAATATTTTTGTAAGGTTGGGCAGTGAGACTGTAACATGTAATTGTTATAATAACAATTAATATTGGAATTACTGGAATTATCACAGTGGAATGTAAGTTAAAACATGTTTTAATAACCAAAAGCGTGAGGCGTTTCATGGTGGTAGTGCACAACATGAGCAAACCAGCGTTTTTTGCTTTCTTTTTTATTCTAATGGGTTTTTTTTATTGCTTTGAAATCATTCTTTTTTTTCATAAAGACCACAAAGAATGAAGAAGTGCACTTTTGTGAGGTAGTCATGCTTTCATTTCAGTTTGGACCTCATATGTCTCGTCTCAGCTTTCTGGAAGATCCTTTTAGCAAGCAAAAAGCTTAAAAATAAAATGAGTTGCTTGAACTAGCTTAAATTGATTGAGACGAAAATTATGCTTACATGAACAGCTTACATGAACAGCAGGCTTTTCTCAGAGTAGCTAAGACATGAGCAGGGAAGGGGACGGGTGGCCAGAGGTGGGGGGGGGGAGGAGGCGAAACTTTAAGAACGGTTTGCACCTATAATACCTTATAACAAATACAAATTAATTCTGTTATTACTCTCCTCGAAAGACTAACTCTGTCTTCTTCACTGAATGAACTTGCAATTTATTGTTTCTAACGTACTTACAGAGAAGTTAGGTTCTAATCGCACAAGTTTAATTATTAATTAAACTAAGGATTAGATGAGGTTGAATGGGCATGTCCTACCAAGCCATTCCAAAGGGCACATTGTGATATTGTGATATCTTACCATTCTCTGCATAAATCTTCCCATCAAAGTTTAAAAAAAAAAAAAAAATGTTAGTATTAGAATTACCACACACTCGGCTGGTTATTATTTGCAGCAAACGAGGCACCCGCTTTTCACAGTCACTTGAAAACTGAAATTTTATTACCGGTTCATGATAATCATGAATTTGATTCAGAAATATCAAAACTGGACCACTCCCTAAAATACTACCAGATATTTCACTAAAAAGGGGGAACAAATTCATTATCAAACATTTTGTAACACCAACTTGTGTACGTACTTCAATGCCTTTAATACTGTATAGAAAATTGGTGCGTAATTCTAAAAGAGTTCAAAACGACTCTTTTTCTTTGTTTTAGGGGTATATAGTTGTCTTTATCAGACAACGACAACCTTGTCTGTTTCGATATCATCCACTAGAAGAGATTGTCAGATCTAGAAATCATTTATATACTTTAAAACGTATTCAATATTGGAGAAATGAAGTGCTCTTGACTGATTCAGAAAACAGCTTTCATTAGGCAGTTTTGATGCAAAATGCACAATTAATATTCATGAATGTTAAAATTCAAATAAGGACTGTGGAAAAGTATTTTAAATGATTTGAACAACTGAAGAAAACTACGATAAATAAGTCTGATAAAGAAAATTGATGTTTTCTAAATGTCGAGTAAAATTGCAAAATTATCTATAAATGAGTGATTCCTATAAAAGGATAGAAATATTTTAAGTTTGACCTCCCTTATTTAAAAACAGCAATTATCAAGAAACATTTAGCTTGAACAGGAGGCAATCTTGGGATAATCTTTGGAAAATGCACAATTAATATTTATGGATGTTAAAATTCAGATATTAAAGGACCGTGAAAATATTTAGATGATTTGAACAACTGAAGAAACCACCATAATTTAGTCTGATAAAGAATTTGATATTTTCTAAATGTCGAGGAAAATTGTTAAATTATCCATATTTTATTCCTATGAAATTAAAGAAAGTCTTAAAGTTTTACCTCCCTTATATAAAAGCAGCAGTTATCCAGAAACATTTTTGCTTAAACAGGAGGCAATCTAGGGATAATCCAGATGTTTTTCTCGATTAGGAATGGTGACCTGTCTCTCTCATTTAGTCGCTCAAAAGTCACTGTCATCTTTCTTCTGCAGAAGAGATCTTTCTCTGTGGGTGAGACTGATATGAGGGCGCTATGGAAAACATTTCATCTAAAGGTATCGGTTCTAATATCAATTTACCGCCCAGAATCACGCTCATTTCTGCATGCTCACACATTTACATCGGCAAGGAGTTCTTTTTTCTTTTTTTTCTTGGGTAGCAAGTTTTATACCGAACGAAAACATCATTTTAACGACACTAAACCGCTTGCTTGAATGCCACAGACTTATTCCGTTTATTTATCTTGCTTTCTTCATTTATTTTTCTTTTGTTTATTCCACTAAATTGTATTTAATCTTTTGAAATGCTTGCATTTTGAACAATTCTTTCAGTCTGCGTGCAACGTTATTCAACAAGTTTAAGTGTTGATGACCCACTTCCCTTGACCCGAATGAACTTTCGTGGGTTGATCTCCATAAATGTAATGAAACTCATTGCATTGCAGTTTGATGAAAATTACTAAGTTTCAGCATATTTTTAATGCTCCCGGAGTGACCCAGAGCCAACTTACTTGACAAATTCAGCTCTGAAATGTTTAAACTGTCTTGCAGTCATAATGTTTATTTTGTATTGTTATTACATACTTTGAGTACGCTTCATAAGATCCGTTTTGCATTTTTCTTGTCAACCCTTTAAAATTTAGGATTTAAATCATATTCAGAACTTTTCAACCAGTTTCTAATTCATTCGCCATGTGGCATCCTGATTACCAATTCTGACTAGAGATGAAACTAACATTGCAATGAAATTTTAATATGTGTCCGACCTCTTTGCTTTATTTTCCTGATTTGAGTCCCAAAAAGAACCTTTTTCTCCCATATTACACAACATATTTTACAGTACATTTTATAGTACCAGAAACAAGCACTGTAATCTAAACGGTACCAATAGCAAGACAAACTATTAGCTTTGTATGTAACATATAGTGACAGCTTACATCATATTAGTATTGACTGCAGCAACTAATATCTGTATGGAGTGCACAGTATAAGTAAAAGGAACAATAGCTTTAATTGTGTTAACATTGATAGCAGTTACTGCAATAGTTGTTCACACAATACCTGTAATAGCTGAAACAAATGATGTGGTCAGGTTCTTGTTGATATTAAACAACGGTAACTAGGATACTTGTGTTTGCATCACTTAGTAACAGCAACAACAGCTGTCAATCATATTCATATTGATAGCAACACTAAACTGTAACAGCTGAACATACAAAAGTAGTTCCAATATCAAATGATGTAGCCATGTCCTTGTTGATAACAACAGTAATTAACTATATACAGCTGTGTTTGCCTCAATTAGTAACAGTAACAAGTTAACAACAGACTGTATGTATAGCAACAATGCTATTGTTAGCAACTGTTACAATAACAGGTAAAACCAGAAACAAATGCTTTAATCATGTTCCTGTTAATAACAACAAAACATACAAAAGTTGTTCCAAAATCAAATGATGTAGCCATGTTCGTGTTGATAACAGCAGTAATCTTTTTTAGCTGTGCACACAACAGTATGTAACAGTAATAATAACAGTTGTAATCATGCTGATACTGATAGCAATACAAACAGTAATGCCTGCATACACAACAGCACAGTGACATAAGGTGTGCATATATTGATATTGGTGTCGTTAGCAACGTATTGGATAAACAATGTATCGTTCGTAAATATGCTATGAAACTTCAAAAGGGGGGGGGGGGCAAGGTGATGTTATTTTCTCCTGGCCCTGGATGTCCCTGGCTGGGATGGGGGGGGGGGTTAAAGAGGGAGGCAGATTGGGAATAAGCTCTACAGTAGAAAAAAAAACACATCAGCAAATCATCACAATATTTCACTGTCCGTATTTTGTTTTAATCTCCTCACTGACATGTTGGGAAAATTTCTGCTTTGTAGTTGTATGTTGTTTTGTATTATATTTTTCTTTTGAATTTTATCTGTATATTTTTATTTACTTTTTGTTGCTTTTGTTTTTTTTTTTGGGGGGGGGGTTCATGAACACTGTACACAAACGGTTGATAAAAGACAAATAGCGGAGAACCTCAGTGGAGAACTTTCCAAAAACATTTACTTCACTTTTATTTTACAAGATTACTAACAACTAAGTTTAAATCACTCTACAATTCTTTTGTCAACTGAGTCTTATGTTCCGTTGTAAATATTTGGTTGATTGACTTAGCCTTGTAGCTTCAATCTTTACGTCATGTGATGCATTATTTACTAATTACAGCATTTCTTTTCAGAGTTTCATTTATATAAGAGGATATTCAAATTTTAAAATATTGAAGAGAAAAATATTCCACAATACTAGATAAAACCCCTTCTCAATATCTTGCCCCTAAAAGAACGTTAGAATATGGTTTTATGAATGGAAGCTATTTTGACTGGCTAAACCTTCAACTACTCCAGGAAGCTGGATCACAGAAGGGGATGCCCAGAGGGGGGAGGGGGCCTGTGATGTCATCTGGGTAAATGCTCTTCAAATGCTTTACTTGGGCTGTTCTATTTTGTTGATTTAGCCTTGAAACCTGGATACTTTTAGCCGTCAAAATGTAACTTTTTTGTAGAAAAATTCTTTTTTTCTGAGCATAAATGATTGACAAGTTGTAAAGAAAAACAAGACAATTTCTGCTGATTAAGTACCCATCACAAAACAAAACATCAGAAAATTTGAAAACTTCATATCTTTGCGGTGCCAAGTGCTACATGGACAATGTGGGGTTTTTTTCTTTAAAGGTTCACATAAAATGCTCGGCAACTGATTTATGAATATTCATAACTATTGAATAAATATAAATATCGTGAAACAGAAACCAGACACATGTCTTTCCTATTCCAATGGCAAATGTATCTGATGTAAGAATCATCTCTTCAGTTTGTTATTAGACTATAACTAAACATTTACATCTTTTATTTTGGCTTCATACTAATCAAAATGTAGTTTAGTCGTTCTTTACTGATTAACATTAAATATGCATATTCATATCCTATTTGTCATATGTATATATTCTATAACATTTAGCTCCATATTTATTGAGATATTTAATAATAACCCTGTTTACTATCATGATGTATTCTTCAAAATCAGTTATTCATTTCAAGGGATAATTAAATTTACTTTCCAATTTAACTTTCAGTTCGATGTTATTTTATTCATTATTTCACGTTTTGGTTGCATTTATGCTGAGCCCTCTTGGTTTAAATGACCCCTTCCCTGCCCCCTCCCCCACAAATCTATTGGACTGGCTGTATGTGATCTGCATACATTTTGGATATATAGTCAAGGTTACAATTTTGTATCTCCATGAGATATGAATATGCATGCTGCATTGATATGTATAAAACATATTTGCATATGTATAACACATATTTGCATATGTATAACACATATTTGCATATGTATGTTGTTATCTGCTCTGACTACCCAGACCTCTGAGTCATCTTCTCTGACATATTCACCAATCACGCCTCCAGAAATGGTAATGTACTCCATCATATAATGTACTACTCATGTCTTTCTTCTAACTTTAATGTGAACCCTTATGAATATTCATGAAGTACAGGGAAATGAACGTTAAACAGTTGAATCGACCGGACGCTCAAAAATTCAATTTCACATCGTGATACAACCTTTTGCTGGAAGGTTAATTCAAAGGTGTGGGAATGCTGAGGTGTAAAGTTGGTGTGTTATATTTAACTGATGTGCAGATTGGGAAATTGGGAAATTGGATACTGTGATGGAGGTATATTAAAAATGTCTCTGTTTAAGAATTGAGAAGATACAAGATCCCAAAAGACTTCATGTTTCTCTCCTGGAGTTCACATTGGAAGGTTTAACTGTTTGTGGTCGCCATCTTTCTTTGGGTCTCTTCATTAAATTTCTTGTCCATTTGACAAAAATGCTTTGGTGGCTTTTGGACCTCTCTATTGACCTTATTACATTGCAAGAAAATCGTTCATCGAAATGTTATTTGGATGTTAACCAAAAACAAAAGAAATTAACAAACTAGAATACTTGTAAGTAGACAAGTAGACTCCTCGAGTTCACATTGGAAGGTTAACTGTTTGTGGTCACCATCTTTCTTTGGGTCTCTTTATTAAATTTCTTGTCCATTTGACAGAAATGCTTTTGGTGGCTTTGGGACCTCTCTATTGACCTTAATGCATTGCAAGATTTCGTTCATCGAAATGTTATTTGGATGTAAGCATGGAAACTCCTCCAAAAATGAAAAAAAAAATAACACTTGTAAATAGACATTGTTACTTTTTATTCCAGATGGCAAGTTTTGTAAATGTTTCACTTTTATTTCAAAAAAAAAGACAAAACTTGACTGTTTTACTCAAATTGAAACCAACATTAAAACTTTATCAAAAATATGTAAAATATTGCCTAGCGGCTTCTTCCTTCCTCATCTTCCGACGACATAACATTCATTCCAACATCTCATTTTTGCTCAAAAGAGTCCAGAAACAGGTTACTCTGATTCCGTCAGAATGGTCTCGACTTCAGCAGCTCTCTCATTTAATACCCTCTTGGTTCATGGTCCAACCTACTCACAAGCTTATCAAACCCTCTCCCCCTCCCCTCTCCCCCTCCCCTGCCCCATTTTCCCCTTTCCTCCCCCTTCGGTCACTCCTCCATCTTATTTAACACCATCGAATTTGATCCATTCGTAAGATGACGTTAAGTAAAATTCAGTGAGCTCTGGTGTATACTGGATTCTATTCTCTTCCATTTTCCAACCAATCAATGTTCACTTTTCTTTTCCATTTTTTTTATAGTAGCTAGATCTTTCCTTTATTAGAGGCATCTTCCTAATATCGCAGGATTAACCAGATTAAAGCTATTTTTTGCGTTTCTTATGTCTGACAAATTGGTAATGGGGACCAATTCTATCCCCACCCCACCCCCAACTCAATTTCTTCGTACATATCACAATCTTTTAAAATAATTCGCAGTTTATACCATTGGTAGATAGATGTGTCATGTTCTGTACTCACTTAAGCTTCCATCTGTTGCATATTCATAAGCCTGTAGGTATTCGTACATGATTCTGCAACACCATACCATGTGCAGAATAAAGCGCCCTCTATTGAATACCTCTCCGTAGGCAACCAGGAAGCTAATGCCAGGTTAGGTTGGAACAGGTGTGAGAACTTGTTTCTCATACCAACATAGAAGTCAAAATTAATTGGGTGTGTGCAAATGGTGGGCTGTGGGAAGGAGGTGAGGGTGGGGGGGGAGGTGAGGGGTTGGTCATAGTTGAGGATACATCGTTCAGTTGGGAGATATTTAACTTTTAGTCTGGGAATAATTAGACCATTCCAGACCAAGGGCAACCTTCCATAAAGGTTCATCCCCCTTCTTCAATCAGTCAGCGGAAATTTACAACTTTACTTTCCACCCTTCCCACTGTACATGTCACTGCACAGATGCTCTTCAAACCAAGTAACAGATATAGGCAGAATGCAGTATTGGAATTGTGCAACAGAACATGACCCCCTTACAGATATGTTCTAAATCACCTTTCTTTACAGTAACTACCCCCTCTATATCTTCTGGTTCCCTTTTTCTTTCTTTTTTAGTCTCATTGCTGCCAATCTCATTTGCTCCTTTTTTTCTTCTTTTCTTTTGTGTTCATTTTGGAAATATTTTTTCTTAAAATAGCAGTCTTATTCATTTTAGTTTTAGTTTTGTTTTATTTTTTTGCTTATTATTGCATATCTGCTTCTTTTGTTCCTCTTTCATCTGCATCCATTTCTCAAATTTATAAAAACAAAATGGCCGCACAGCCTCGATCTGCCGAGCCTTCGCAGCACCCGGCAACGCATCCTGTCAAAATCGTCAAGGTAAGTCTGGTCTCGAAAACAGGCAGACTGTAAGGATGTATTGCACTGTATCACTAGGGAAGAATGTTGGGCATTTTTCTGTCTATTCAAGAAAAGTTGCCCATTGCTCTTTCCCTCCTTCCTGCAAAAATTAAAACAAAAGAAACGAAAAAAAGCACAAAACTTTTAGTTCATCTTGATTCATTGTGGAAACAATCGAAACAGGAGGGAAATGTGAAAAAATTTAGTGAATATTTTCTCCTCGGGCTAACGACTGGCATGACTAAAAAATTTTGTGGAAGCTCATTAGATCCGATTGAAAAATGAGAGAAATGATGAGATGTTTCCATTTGTGTCCATTTCTTTGTGAAACGAAAATTATACATGATGACTTTGAATTAAGTATTATAAAGGGTTGTTGATGAATTTGTTGCAGAAATTATGTTTTTTTTATTGTGTTCAGAGCTGGTAATTTTTAACTGAAAACTGATATAGTAATGATGATGCTGATAATGTCATTTTTTTTCCAAACAATTTTTGGTATCATTCAATCCACATGCATGTTCACTTTTTTTCACCCATTTAATTGTTACTAAAGCCTTTCTCAAAAAACCATATATTTATATATAGATATATTCATTATATTAAATTCTCCACTCATTTTATCCTTGCATGGAACAGGCAGCTGTGAGTTGTTAAATGCTAGTATAAATAAGCCTGGATTTATCCTATCTGGACTAAATCACATATTATATCAAGTTTTCTTATCCAGTAGCTTGCTGTTTGTAATTTACTGTACAATGTTTGCATTATAACATATCGTTACAATTTTATAGTTTTTTTGGGGGGTTTTTTTGACATTTTTACTCTTTCTGCACCTGTCCCATATTGCTATGAATTATACATATATATATTCAGTCAACATGAATGAAGAGTGGTGTTTGGATATTAACAAACTATTTTCTAAATATTTTGAGATTTTGGCTAGCAAAATGCTTCAAATGATGGCAAATGGCATTAGTATCTATCTGGTCACTTTGTGAACCACTCCGTAGCTAAGAATAGGCAAACCTGAACCGTTAATTGTCTTCTCTATAGACTGATGAAACATTTTTCTTGTACAGTCATTGCTTTGTCCGTCGACTTCAAACTCATTACATATTAATTAATCTTAACGTACGAATCATTTATGCCATCTCTTTGATTTGAACTGAACTGTTGCTTAAATTGTGAAAACGTCACAGATCTTTTTTTTTTCATTTTGGAGAGGACACTTTTAAATGTGCCTAGCTGTTTACAAATTTCAGATCTGTATAATATCTCTGGCTTTATCGCCAAGAAAATATCCAAAAAAGCTAGTTCATGCTTCCCTTTTGCCATATTTTATTTATTAGGTATAAAAATAAAACACATGGAAGTAATTAACTGAGATATCAGCAGGCTGTAATTTATTGCTCATGTCAATGTGACATTCACGGTTACCATGTGTCTGAAATTCCTGGACATTTCGTCATCTTCTATCTTACGGGAGCATCTGGGCGGATTTACAAAACATTAGCTACTCTTCAATATCAATTTGTGCACACAAATATGGGGGGGAGGGGTAGGGTGAGGGGTACCTCTTAACTTAGACCACTCTCCCTGGGTGGGTTAACTGGTCATCCTCCTTTCTTCATCCAAGAGGCAAGAGTTCTTAAACACGGAATATATCAGATTAGCCGCCAATTCTGGTAAGGTGACGCAAAGACCACATTGTGTTTGTGCACCCTACCTTATCTGCTGGGTACAAGCTGCGCATTGCCAGTTGTTCCAATTCTTCTGGTGTTAGATATCTTCTACAAAAAATGTCTGTGGTTAATGTTTTAAAGGGCCTATTTTAACCTTTGACTTCTTGGTCTCAAGCAGAAAAACTTCATTGGAAAATTTGAATTGTTTTTCTCTGAATGAGAATAATGACAAAATATTGACAATGATTCAATGTAACCATGACAACCGCAATCAATTAAAACCCAAAGATTGAAGTCATTATTTCTCTATCAAATATGTACACACGAACCCACACCTGACATAATGTTAATTTTGAAATAATTCATTAAAACTTTAAGATACAGACGTTTTCAAAATGATCGTCAAGTTTTAACCTTTTGTTTTATTTGCTATCACATGATCAGCGTTCCACAGGGAGCACCCCAAAGAGCTCTTCCATATCCAGTGTGGACAGTGCCAGCAAATCCTCGAAGAGACAACTGATCTTTGACAGAAAGGAAACAGCCCCATCATCAGACGGTTCACCGTTACCATCGCAACCGACCTCACCGACCAAACCTATGTCAACTGAAACCAGCCCCAGGATCAGCTCGAGGGAGGTAAAGTAATCCATTGCACAACTCAAAAAAGCTTTAATACGAAATAGATTAGAAATCTTTGACAGAAACGCAGTCTTGGATTTGTTTCTCTATTGGTTTTAATAAGCTTCTGGTTATTTTAAAACCCATGTTAAGAAATGATATTTCTTTAATGTTTGATTCAGATTACTCGAGATGTAAAGAAGGGATAGAAATGAGTTGTAGACCCCACGTGAGTGCAAGAACCACGCTAGATCACTCTAAGTCGGCGATAGTCAAAACTTGAAAATCTTGTCCTCTGTGTAAAAACGTTACATATTTTCCCACGAAATGTGGGAAAGATTCACTAGTTCATTAGTACGCTATTTTGCCTGGTCTCTTCCTCAGGAACCGAGTTGGCAAGCTAGAGAACATGAGAGGCGTTACAATGAGGAACTCAACAAGCAGTTAAAGGAAGCTGAGGATGGCCAGACTGGTAGGCTACATCCTATCTACTCCAATGTCACCAAGAAATGGCTAGATTTTGAAATCAATTCAAGTAAGTTCTTGTATTTTCCTCCGCACCTGCTGGGGTGAATTTGAAGCACTCAGGGGGGATAGGGACAGGGGGATAGGGACAGGAGGATAGGGACAGGGGGATGGGGAGGGGTAGGGACGGGATGGGGTAGGGACAGGGGATGGGGTAGGGACAGGGGTGGGGGTAGGGACAGGGTAGGGGTTAGGGACAGGGGAGGGGTTAGGGACAGGAGGAGGAGGGACAGGGGAGGGACAGGGGAGGGGGAGGGGACTAGAAGTATGATAATTTCATAAACTTTATGAAACATACAGTCCTAATTTAGTCTGATCATCATCTTGGCTTATCTTATTGATTACAATGTTTTTTTTTCCACGGACAGCAGTTGTTCATCGCTTTTAAATTCCATTTCAGAAATATGCTCCATTCAGAAGATGACAAAATGCGTCCAGTCAAGATTTTCCGTGGATCTTGTACTTTTTGCACTGATCAAGAAGCTGCCTCAGGTCTGTTCTGACACCAGCTTCAAGCTCTTCCGTAAAACAAGCAAGGGATATGAATTGTACCAGCCAGCCACACCAAAGGTAACTTGGAAACTCTTTTGAAACTTGTGGAGGTCCTTTTATTTCTCTCCTTGCAAAATGAAGATATTTTTTGAAAGTCTCTACTACTTGTAACCAGAAAACACCAGTGGAGAAAGGTTCTATCTTGAAATTAGTGTCAACTTTAATGGGGTTGTACAGCTCACTTGGCATTGCTATACTGCAATTATCAGTTTGTCTGTCATTATGAGCAAAAGATGTTTGCCCCTAAAATTCCAGATCTACTTACAGTTTTTTTTTAATCTTGCATTCTTGGTGAAATCTAAATACCAAAATTTGGTTGAAAAAGAAGAATAAACATACATGTATCATTCGTTATAATGTGATATTCAGCATCTGTTCAGTACTAAATAAATCATATACTGTAGGCGGATAGGATGGTTATCTGTGTAGTATTTGTTGTTATGATGTATGCTGTAGCCTGATAGGATATTTGTGTACCTGAATGTATGCTGTAGGCTACAAATAGGATATAGTTATCTGTGTACATGAATGTATCATTTAGGCCAGGGCAGGGCAACCTTTTTGAATGAATGGGCCAGATATAAGGAGTGAAATATTGACTGGGCCGCACCTAACCAACGACCTGCTGTTGATTTCAAACCTTTGATTCCAAAGACTATTAAGCAATAGGTGTGTGTACTTAATCTGTATTCACAAAAACATAATGTCAATACAGTACAGTTGATAATTAAGGGGATAATAGGCCTACCTGACAGCATCATTAGTGCCGATAAATTCTAAGCAGCTCGCTCGTTTTTTGTGATAATGTAAAATAGATTGTTTTTTTTCTTTTTCTTGAGACATCTCACGTGTCGCAAAAAAAACACTGGCGGGCTGCATGTGGCCCGCGGGCCGTAGGTTGCCCTCCCCAGATTTGGGCTAATAGGATATATATTTGTATACCTGAATGTATGCTGTAGGCTATTAGGATATAGTTATCTGTGTACATGAATGCATCGTGTAGGCTAATAGGATATGAGTTTTTGCCAGCTTGAAGGCATAAGGAGAGTTAATGACTGATATGTATACAGTTGAATGCATAATATGACAATAAAGACCAAAATACTGTCAACTTTTTAGACCCTTTATATCACATCCCACAATAATACCTTCCTATTTTCTTTGTGTGTCTTTAATTTTTCACAGAAAAATCGATTCGCTTCAACTCAAGGCCAACAATGCAGCATTCCTAAACCAGGCAATCAGGAGAGCTTCGTTTTGATTGGTCGCAACGTCCACCAATGGCGTTACAGCTTAGATTACAATTTGAGTGAGGAGGAGACCAAGGCTCCCAATCTCACCAATCCACAGAGTAAGTTTCTGATCTCTTACTGTATGTAATAATTTTTACCACACAGGCAGTCAAAATAAATAATGTTTTAATTTTGTGTTTCCCGTCAACGTCAAACTGTGATAATTTGCACCAATAGGATCATTACCAGATAATTTCACGTATTATTAAATTGTTTCTTGATATTAAGCAAGAAAGCAAAGCAAGAAGAAATGTTATGCTATAAAGTTTATGAAGACTGGAAAAGGGACAGGGAGTTTATACTTAAACAAATTTGCAAAGGCGGTAAAATTATATTGTCTAGAATTGGGTTTCTAACCAGTAATCCTGAGGTTGATGGTTTGAAATCCCATTTCTTGCCAAAAACTTTCTTTGCCCTTTCCAAAGTTTAAAACACATGTATTAACCTTAATGTAAGTAGCTTTCAAATAAAGACTTGGAGTAGAAATTTATGGTTGTAGAAAACAGTCATGAGTGATTGTGTGTGGTAACTTTAATAGTGTTTGCAGTGTTCCAATGTTAAAGGGGTCAGCTGCACAAAGAGTATATAATAGATATTTTGTTTGCTAATTTTAAAACATTGATTTATCCAGTAATAAAAGTCTGAATGCCTTTTTTTATAGGAAGGATTAGTATTTTCAACAGAAATATTATTTTTCTTTATCGCTCAAACCAGAGATATTGTAGGCTTAACCTTGCATTGAAGAATGTAGACAAAACCTTTGATCTTGTCGCCAAGTACTATAGAAATGACTTTCCGATTACAATTTTTTTTTCTTGGTCATGAAGAAATTTTTGATAGCTTGGAGTGTAACATTGCACTACTCACTCGTGTGTGACAAACAAGTACGGAAAGTTGAACGGGTGTAATGTGAATCTTAGCAAACGAAAATCAAATAACCATTTTGAATTGAGAGAGAGGTTTGTGGAGAAATGACGTGGGCACCATTTATAAAGTTTGGTTTGGTTCATTTTTTATTTAAGGCCGCAAAAGTTATCAACAATTTTCACCATGCGACCTGAGCTCGCAAAGTGCCAGAGACGATGCACGACTCTTGGCTCTGAAGGGGAACTCCCAAAGTTTGCATCTGGTGCCACGACAGAGGCTATTCTTGCTATACATCATGGATAAACAGGTGAGACAGTGATTGGATTTCGGTTTTAATAGAGTAACGTCTCTCGGAGTACGATATGCTCGGACAAAAAAAAACTTTTTTTTTTATAGCTTGTCACAATGGATGCTGTATGATCTTTGAAAAATCTGTTATTGATCAAAAACAAGCCCCTGCAGCCACATACCTAGCTAATAATCGCCCTACTTTGCATATAAGTAGCGGGACAGAAGATTTTATCAGCATTTACCGTTGTGATTATGTAACCTATAATTGAGTCTTTTTACACAAGTTTATACAGAGTTCATGCAGTATACTCTGCTAATTACTGGAGTGAAACAGGAGGGAAGTGGAAGAATCCTGAATATAAAATAAGCTCAAAAGTTGCAAAATATCACCATTTTTTGGGAACTAAGCATCTATATAAATAGATCCTCACTTCCCAGGCCACAATAATCACCACTGTAGGGATTGCCAAGATGATGTACCGGGAGACTCCTTTCGCCAGGCCACAATATCCACTTCTGTAGGGTCGCCAAGGTGATAAAAGGTGAAAATTGAGGTCACTACAGAACAAAGTTTGAAAATGAGGATTTAGATTTAGTATTCATTCTATCCCAAAATATTCAAACACCAAAATGCTTCCCTCTGCAGTATTTGCCAGACTTGATCAAGAAATTGTTGTTATCATCCACTCAGGGTACCACAGACTTTCATTGTCAGACTCGCATCAGACTTGTGTCAGACTCTCATCATATTTTTCTCTCTGTTCGTACCCATTCCTGTCTTGTGAGAGCGTGGTGGCCAATTGGCTGAGGCGTCGGACTCGTGATCCAAGGATTGCTGGTTCGATTCCTGCCTAGTTCATTACGTTGTGTCCTTCGGCAAGATGCTTTATCTCACTTGCCTCTCTCCACCCAGGGGTTAAATGGGTACCTGTGAGGTAACTTGTCATTGGGCGCAGTATATAACTGCTGCCGACTGGAGGGATTGTCTCTGGGACAGGTTCTCATTGACCAGGGGTAATATAACATCTGTAAAGCGCTTTGAGACCTATTGCTGGTATAAAGCGCTATATAAAAAGCAAATATTATTGTTATTATTATATTGTGGTATCTTCTAGTTCACTCTGTATACTTACAACTGGTCCTTGGAGCTGGTCCAATCCTTCAGGGATTTCTTCCATCGTCTGATCATGTGGCACAATTCCAGGACGCATCTGATGGACTGCCTGGTCATGCAGAAGATGGGGCTGTACCACCATAAGCCGTTTGGCGATACCGGACAGGTGTGTGTCTATCCTCTTGTCATGCAAATTTTACCAAATTTAACTGTCCAAAAATGTCTATACATACGACACCCATGATTGAAGATAACATCCTTAAATGCTTCCCTTTATTTCAGTAGGGAGGCCTTGAAGAATATTACCATGGGTGAAGTTGATTTCTTACCAATTATGTTGAAAATGGTCCACAAAATAAGCTCCTGGGTACCCATTTGCTTATTTTGGAAGGTCCCCTGTGCACCCGTTTCTTATACTCCTTCAGTGCATTAAACCTAACAGTACTATGGGAATATATTAGCCTAATGTTATGATGTATGTATGGTTATGTGCACAGTAGACACTGAACAACTGATCCTATCAAAACTAACACATGGGACGTTTTCACCCCAATGTTGTTTAATGAAAAATTTTCGGAACCCTGAAAGTAAGCATATCTCCTGTCCCACAAGCCAATTACTGCAATGCCCGGATCGAACGAACTACTCGTGAAAATGTGCTTTGTGCGATCGAAGAAGTTTTGAAATATTTGTCTGGGTATATTTGAAAATAAACCCCACAAACCCCCGGGTTGAGTAATATGAGATTAGACTAAAAAACTCTTGTGTTCTCTTGATCAGGAGGATAATCCATTCTGTAAATCCATGGGTGAGATTGATAGCCTGGTGAAGCAGCTGGTACCACCTAATCTGAGCAGCGCCAGTCA
>KN884299.1:39319-60310 GCA_000934455.1 Apostichopus parvimensis
ACATGGTTACTTTTCACTGGTGAAGCATGTAAAACATATATATGGAAGATTTATGGAAGACTTATTGTTTTACTCTCTTGTTTGTGAGAAGGTTGGGGGAGGGGGGGGGTGGTGAGGGTCTTAGCCAGTGGCAGACATTGAAATATTATGTCCAAATCTTGTTTGTAGTAGAAGGATCGAGTTGTTTCAAGCTGAGGTTTACCACGTAACCACTTCATCTCCCAAGAGCAAGGAATTTAGCAGGAAGTCTGCGAGGTCCTCAGGACTAATGTTCTGTGGAAGATTTGTTCATTTTTCTAATTTATACATATATTGGTGAGGTATCTAACAGTCATTGTACAGTATGTATTATAAACTCATATATTTTGTAAGCTTGGCATATTGTCTTTTTGGTTACATGATTCACACCTCACATATGTAAGATAATGGAGACTGAATTACTGACCATGCAGTTGAAAGAATTATCTCTACTTCTGTCATCTTACCCACACCACACCATTCAACCTCATGGGCTCAACATTCAGGAAGGACATGACTAACTTTTTCTTCTGTCCCCCCTCCTCCCCTTGTTCCCCCCCCCATCAATCTTCTTCTCATAGCTCTCTTCCACTCACTTTTCTCCACACCTTTCTGTCTTTGTCCTTCTCCAGTTTATTCCCTACCCCTTCCCTTAATCCTCTCTTTGTCCCTCCACTGTTTATCTCCTACCTCTCCTCTTCCCCTGTTGGTTTATTTCTTTCTTTTTCTTCTCTCCATCCTTTGTCTACTAATCCCCTTTCATCTATCTCCTTGTGTTCACCATGCTCATTAACCTGTCTGTATTCTGTGTGTGTTTTTGTCCCTTCTGTTACTGTTACTTGTCATTTAGCCTTTGAAGAAGATCCTGCTAGGATCGAAACGTCAGGCCAACTTACTTTTACACCATCTTACCCAAACAGCAAGAAATCAGTTACGCAGAGTTCAACGTTCTCCTGGAATCCACCAAGCGATTCCCTCTCACGGCTACAGACAAATCACTCATCTCACTGCTGGATAATAACCGCCAGTGGTACGAGAACCTGCTGACGTCTCTGAGGTCAAAGTTCAATGTGATGGCACGTTACTTCAAGAGTGAGGACGGTATGGTCCACCAGTTGGCGTTGCTTAACCAGGTCTACCAGTCCATGGTGGTGCTACTAACAGTGGACTTTCAGTCTAATGCAGTGGTAAGTAAAAAAAGCTTGTTCATGGACACCAAAAACTAATACTGAAATATGATAGATATTATTCAAAGGTTCCTTAAGAAGAGTAAGTATAACCACCAATGGGGGTGGAGCAAGAGAGACAGACCTGCTAAAACTCTGTTCAACTGTATTAAATAGTAATGACAGGACGGCAAGAAATAAAACTGAAAAAGACCAGAGCAAAGGAAAAGCTTTTAGAAGCTGAGTTGTGGAAGGAAGCTAATAGATTTTTCCTAGGAACTTTCACCTCAGGTTCATTAACACCCTGAATGACCCTAAATGATAACTGTAAGGAATGTTTAGTGAATAACTGTGCAATCTGATTTTGTTGGAATAATCGCTACAACCATTTCCCACAGTGTGACTCCAACTGACCGGATGTTTTCCACAACTGATCAGTAGGCTCATAGTGTCGTGAACAAACTCCAGTAGGTACGATCAAAATACTGCAATGTATGTACCATAGAACTGAGTAATTTGAAAGTGTTTTATTTTTTTCCCACTTCTCTTCTCTTTTGCCTCAGGAGTTGGAAGCTGTCTATCGTACGGAACAAGATGTCGATTGCATGTCCATGGAGGACAGCCAAACTCAGCCCGAACTGCACTGTCAGAAACATATCGAAACAGTCATTAATGCTGTCTGCTTCCATTTATGGACGTCCATCCTCTAAGATTCATTAATCTCAAAGATCTGAAGAAGATCATGGGCGTAAGGGTACGGAGGCTGTTAGTGTCTGACTAAGACCTGTTGTTAGACTGTCACGATGGGAGGTTTGGTCACGTCACCAGTCAGTGCTGTCACCAGTCTGTGCAGTCACCAGTTGGTGCCTGTCACGGAATGGCTGCATCAGCGCAAAGAAAAGTGAAACGGTAGCACGGCCAACAAATAATCGCGTTTGGAGGATCTCAAAGACGTGATACATACCGATATTTGGTGGTTACAGAACTTAACAGGGTGTATGAACCTACAGGTTGCCATGATATAGTACTGACATTGAGGACTATCTTGATTAATATTCTCCTCAGTTGTCATAATGACAAAATTATTTAGCTAAAATAATGACTTGTCATCCGAGAAGGGGCATTTAAATTTTAACTGCTTCCAAAGACATATTATTCTCATATAAGTAAGATATGAGGCTTCAAGGTCAACTTTCTGGATCCTATTTATTATATACGAGAACTATTGGGGAATCAATCGCCGTTAGTACTGTGTTTCCTACTGATAGAGAAAATTGTATGTGATGGAAACTTATTGCATGTTAGCTTTTAATTCCCGGGCTTGGGGAGTAGGAGTATAAAAGATACATCTTTGACTGCAGTGAACGTGATTTTTTTTAAGAAACATAGAACAAAAGGAAAAATGATTCATCCTAGAATATTGATCATGTCCTTAACAGATAATGATAGACATCCCAGGGTGACCGTTTTATTTAAAGAGTCATTTAATTCCTCACCGAGACATTCTTCTCTAAATGAAAATGGTTTAATTTCTAGGAACAACTTAGATCACAACCTCAACTGGCCTTTTGGCTAAGATCATGTGTATTAATACCCTTTCATGTGTCCTTTCGAAGGAACCTGCAATTCCTCACTTGGCGTAACGTTGTCACGTTTGAGGCTGAATAGAGTACCATCTCAAATGGTATTCCTTTTAAAGGTCCCTATGATAATTGTATTCCCTCTTTGGGTACTCTCAAGTGGTACTTCTGTATGCTTTAAGTGTGGGCTATGAGAAGGGGTTGAACTGATTGGGTGGGGGCGGGGGGGGGGGGTTGAGAGTCGATGTAATGTAAAGCCATGTGAGGCAGGAGAGTGTGTACATGTCGAGCAAAGCTCAAATAGTTATCGGATGACAAACAAACAAAATAAATGACACACAAACATTTCTTTTGTCTAGGTTGTTAATAACTTTTAATGGTGAATGCTTTTTTCCTCCCAGTCGTAGTACATAATTGCCTCTTGGCACAGTAATAAACAAATAATTTTGGATGTGATAAGAGAAAGTCTTTACAGGGACAGGTTTTTTTCTTGAAAGCAAGAGTTGTTAAACAATGAATATGAAAATAATATGTAGTTTTTTGCAGAAATTCTTGTTCAGACCTTCTGCAAAAAATCGGTTAGATCAATTTATTAATTAACATAAGCAGATAATTATATGAAATGGAATGGGGAAGTTTATGAAACATTATGTTGTACCAATTATTCATGCCACAGTTGGTCTCCCATCACCAACAAAACATACAAACTCCTTTCCAAATGGTGAGCTGTAGGCACAATATCTCAGTCCAGGAAACAATATCTGTCCAGGAAAGCATGGTTTTGTTAGCTACATGAGACAATAGCTTTTTCTAGTCTGTTTTCTGTTAAACACAGATTGGTGAACAGTGCTTTGTAGATTTTTGGTGGTAAGTTTTGTTATGAAGGGATAGCTGAAAGTGAATTCCTAAACTGTTTTCTTTTAAAGGCTACATCCTCTGTGGGCATAAAACAGTGAAAAATCATGATACCTATAACAGTATCACAATTTGAATAATATAAGCCAGTGTTGAGTCTTATGGTTAGGATGAGATAATGATTTCTCATGAGAATGACAAAGTGCTTACATTTGAAATGAATATTCATGAATATTATAACATGCATATTCAGTTAAGACAAAAGGAACGATAACCGTGTAAATGCTTAAACGATGATTTTTACATGTTTGTATCTGCCGTATGTAATAATTGTACAGGAGAAAAGAAATGCTTTATTTTGTAAAATATAATTGTGCAGAAAATAAAACATTTGCAAATGTTTTCTTCCCTCCCCCATCTGTTTTCTTGTAGTCTATCTATTAAAGTAGGCTCACATTCCAATTCAACACAAGGATTTAAACAAATTACCTCCTGAGATGAAAATGTGATGCATCTTTGAGAATTTTGACCAATGTAACAGTTCTTATCCCATAAATTCTACTGTTTTATGATGAGAACTCTCTTAGCAGGAATCCTCACTTACAAAACAGCTTCTGTAGGAGTAGTGAAATGTTGACTTTGCAATGCAATCTCTATAACATTCAAAATTTACTTCTGATGAATTGAGAAAACAAACCAAAATATGAAATTCACATACTAAACATCAAATGCGACTTTGTTTTTAACCCAATGTGAGAAAATGACATCAGCTGTTGAACTGAGAGTGATTATTCAGCTGTTGCTTAATCTGAATGTGTTAGTGAATTTTGTCCATTTCCTTTGTTACATTGCATTTTTTTTTTTTCGACACAAGCCCCAAGATACGAAGGTAAGGTACGACAGGGTACGAAGGGTACGAAGGTACGAAGGGTACGAAGGGTACGACAGGGTACGAAGGTAAGGGTACGACAGACTGCAAAGGATGGTTTACATAGTTGGGTTTGCTTTCTCCATTCAACTGATCCACGGTGAAATGCAGAAGCTAGAAGCTGTGATGAAAGATCACACTTGAAATGATTGAAATATAAATAAATCCCTCACGTATACGCCCCGCTAACTTCACAAAGGTTCTCTTAAAAACAGAAAACGGTGTATGATCAGGGATCAATACCATTGTAAACAGATGTTGACTATTGTAAACATATCCAGCATACCACAACTAGCAGTGATCGGTGCAGACAAATATATTCTTACCATCATCGGATTTCAGAAAAAAGAATTATGTGTGTACAAAAAAAAAACCCGAATATCGGTAAACGTTAACGACAACGAAAGTGACACTGGGAGTGCAGAGTGTACATACAATACCGGGCTATAACAAAAAGCTGGTAATTATTTACACGAGTGAAAGCATTCAGAACTAGGAAATAGAACAACTCACAAAAAGATTGAAAAAAAAAACAATACCCAAAGATTTGAATTCAGCCTATTAAAAACATTTCATGAGGAAATAAAACAATGACATTTCATTACTAGGTGACCCCTATATATTGAGGGATAAAACATGGGAGTTGCTCTCATCATTTAAAAAAAAAAAAAAAATCCAAAAAGGAAAATATCTGAACATTTTGAATTATAATCAATAAGCAAAATTGTTTACAAAAGAAAAGTGATATTGCTTTGTGATGATTTGTATCACATTTTATGTTTTCAGCACATTCTTTTTTGGAAATTTTCCACCTCAAATAAAAAGCAAAATGAAAAAAATATCCATGAAGGAGCATATTTAGTATTTCAATATGTGTTTTTACGATAAATTGAACACACAAATCCTCGATAGTAGTAAGCACTAGTACCTTAGGACATAAGCTATGACATCAAATGAGATCAATTTTTTTTTTTTAAAGTAGTCTTTTTAAAGTTTTCTCTTGACAATTTCCAAAACACAAAATAACTGGCAGCTGATTTATTGAGAGTTTAATATTTGATAATTAAAATAGAGATTGTGTTTTTTTTATAATTGAAATTATTTATCTGTACAACATTAAATCACGACCGAGATATAAAATATCTTCTCGATTTGAGTTAACTCATTATCAAGAAACGGAAGAAGGATACAATCTGTGTTTATTCTCACCACCTTTCTTCCTTGCATAATAAAGGGGGAAGGGGAGGAGGGGTTTGAGGTCATAGGAAGAAGCTGTGTAGCATTGCATGATATTACACTACCAAGTATGTGACAAAGAGCTGTAAATTGACTCTAAAAACCTGTACCATTACACCCCCACCCGAACAAAGACATGTTGGGTATTAAATCTCCTTAATGTTATATTTCCTCTTTTAGAGAGGACGACACAGACAATACTATCTGATATTAAATTCAATCTGAACTTCATTTGTAGACTTATTCATGAATACTTGCTACCAATTAACCCAAAAGGTCATGAAAATGCCGCAACTATAATGTTGAAGATATCAGTGATCTGTCCTTCTAATAAAAAAATGCCCACTACTTGTTACAAAGGTTGTCAGCTAAGCACATTACATCAAAGTATTGTTTATATATACTTATATATACTTTGTCATTGAGGGTTTCTTTAGACTGAAAGATTCAGCATCCTGTGAGAGGTATGATCATACTCAGTTTCAAGGGGCAACAAATAGGCCTTTCGATCACACGACTCTAACATGGAAAGGATTAACTCACTCTCAAATGAGTATTGAGAAGGAGTTAAAAAACATCTCCCTGGTCTGACCAACAGTAATTATTCTATCGAGTAAAAATGGATTTTTCAAGTGTACTTTGACAGTTAGAATGCAGTTGTGTTTAATACAACAAAAGACATAATAGCAATACCATTCAACACAAACACAACATAGATGTCATTATAGAAAATTATTCATTCCACAATGCAGGCCGTGAGACCTGGATGCACAATCCTTAGTGCAAGAGCCTCTAAAACTTCCCAAGATGGCATGACTTTAAATATAGTTACTGTGACTTTCACATCTCAAAAGTGAATCCAACACACTGCTGCATTTTATTTGGTACAGATTAGAAACTATTGTGTTTAAACAATGTCACCATTGTCATCCAAGACAAAACCGGAGGCATCTTTGAACTGAATTCAGGTGCCTTCAAAGGATACTCCATTCAACTTTAGGTACCGTGCCAAAATTCAAAAAGATGCAGCGGCTGCAATTCTCCTGCAGCGAGGCTGCATGAATATAAAGCAATAGAGATTAAATCCTATTAATAATCTCTTCATTAAAATAATTATCCTTCTAATGCTTCACAAATTTTCCACATTCCTATAAAATATGTCCTAGACTTTACCAGCATATAATTAATATCAAGTGTGTTAGTTTTTTAGAGTTTTAATATACTTTTAACTGCTTTAATTCTGATCTATTTTTACCATAGAGCATTTTTTGCCATCACGCCAACAAGGAAAGAATGATAGGGAATAAAATGGCCAGAAATTGTTCCCCTTAAAACAATGAATTGTTTTAATAAGGAAGTGAGGCCCGATGGTCAACCAAGCTGTATTGTACGTTCATCTGCAGCTTCTCAAAATTCTCAAAATATATATTTACAATTATTCCGGTAGAGTGTATCTACTTAAACTTGCTCTCCCATTGTTTAACCATGGCATTGCTTCTATTACCTCCTCCAGTTTTAGGGTTGTATTTCAATTCCTGTCAAAGAAACGAAAGAAGATATGAAAGAAAATTACCAAAAAATGAGATAAAAAACAATCTTCACAAGCTTAATTGCCAACACAATTCTCTTTTTTATCACACAATCACACATATAGAGAATGAACATATAAAAAAAAAAAGTCCCTCACAAAAATTTCACTTTATTCAAAATTATTTGAATTACAATATTAAACAAAGAGACACTATTTTGATTCCCTCGTTAAAATGATTGGTCCTTCAGAGGAAAGAAGAGAACCTTTGTACTATCACATTTGTACCACATTAATACAAACATATTTACAACATTCATTCAATCAAAGAGAAATTAAAAATTGTTTTACATTGGGAATATCAGTTTAATTTATTCTGAATCAAACAGCTTGGCAGCTTTTTATATGAAAACATGTTTTTTTTTAATTAAATAACAAGCCACCCCTTCCTCCCCCCCCCCCCCCCAAATAAAGAAAATGTAAGAAACTTTTCATCTGCCCTCCCCCTGTGACATTTATGCCGCACTGTAGCTTTAAAGGCCAGGTGTTTCAATTTGCATCGCAGCACCTAAACCAAAACAATGAGTAAGGAGTGATGCACAAAACACAAGCTTTAAATTGTTGAAATTGTGCCATGACTGCGGGAAGTGGGCTGGGGAAGGGGGAGGAGGAGGGGGAGGGGGAAGGGATATTATTATTATAAACAAGGAGAGTAATTTCTCACCTGATAAACGGCTTTGGCTTTACTATTCGTCGGTTTGATGGGTGCTTTGACTGGTTTCGTCATCGTGGTAGTAGGTGGCTCTGGTGATGTCGGGGACTGTAATCTGGAATTCCCTGCGCTGTCCGGCGGTGAGAGAGAGGACGGCGAGGGCGGCTTGCCCTGCCTCATCCTCTCCTGGTTCCTCATCTCTCGCTCCCGGCGGAATTCTTCCTCCTGTTGTTTGTGTCGTAGCACCTCCTGCTCCACAAACGAGATGCGGCTCTGTTTCACCACGTGGGAATTAACTGGAGAGAACGAGGGAGGGAGATGGAGTGTCAAACAACTTTTTCGTCACATTATGCTTTTGGATGTTTACCGTTTTTCTACTACATAATATTTGTGTATTTTGTATTGAGGGCTCCTCTGGAAAGCAGTGCTTCTGCACTGAGCAGGACTACCCTCATTAAAGATGACAATAATAAAAAAAATAATACATTCAAGACACCCTCAGCTCATAGAACTTTGATTTCGCCAAAAAAATGTTATAACAGAGACTAGGTACCATGTGGGTTCATTTAGCTGGGAGACCAGATGGTTACTAATTTCTTAGGGTACAGCAGTAAATAACAACTGGGGACTGCTGATGATGCAATGTCATACGAATGAGTCACACGGCCAGCAAGAGTGCAGCAGGCCAAGTTATTTATTTATCCTGAGAATTATTTTATCAAGACAGTAAGTAAACTATCAAATAGGGAATACATTTCGAACAGCTACAAAAGTTTTTAGTAAATAGTTTGCGTGGGACCATCAGGCTTTGCGTGTACTTCCTGTAGGCCTGTTCAGGGGGTAGGAAGCTTCCAAAAAGTGGGGGGGGGGCACAACATCAAAGGGGCACTTTCTCATTCCACAACCACCACTCGTTATGCTATAAACCGATACACCGGACATATATGTTTTAGTACGCTATCAATACTATTATGGTGCACGTGAATAATTAAAATAAAATATTAAAATTAACAAAGGCTTAAGATCTCCAATAGGGCACATTTGCTATTTTGGAAAAAAGTGCCCCCAGTGCCCCCCCCCTGGCTCCTACCCCCCTGGGCCTTTTCATACAATACATGTATCGTTGATAGCCTAAGTTTTATGATTATTATCAGTATTATTATTATTTTTATGGGAATCGGATCGGTACCTGACGATAGCAGTATTTGAAATATAGGTAATCTTCAAAAGACGACAGTTACAAATATCAGTGCAACCCATACTTATAATATCTGAACACTTATTTGCATAACAAACTAGGCGAATATTTCATTCCAGGAAAACTCTAATTTATGTAGCAGATCTTATAACACTTTATTCTTTCTTAACTCTGGTACTCTAGAGCAGAATAGAGAGCTATACCAAGGTTACAGTTTAAGAATCTCTTATCTTAAACCCTTGAGGTACTATGGAATGAAGAGAGCCATTCTTCATGCTGGTCTATGAATACAGAATTACTGGCAGCTAAGCAGGTACACCTACTCCGTACTGAATATTAAGAGACTACTTTTAGGTGTTAACTCTATCCAATGAAGATGGAACCCATGCTGACTTATGTCTACAGTAATGCAATACCTACACAATACCACCACCTAGTGAGGGATTAGCATTCATAAACCTAGTGAGGGATTAGCATTCATACACATGTTGAGGGATTAGCATTTGTACTACTAGTGAGGGATTAGCATTCATACACATGTTGAGGGATTAGCATTTGTACTACTAGTGAGGGATTAGCATTCTAGTGAGGGATTAGCATTCATACACATGTTGAGGGATTAGCATTTGTACTACTAGTGAGGGATTAGCATTCAAACACCTAGTGGGGGATTAGCATTAATACACCTAGTGAGGGATAGCATTCATACACCTAGTGAGGGATAAGCATTAATACACCTAGTGAGGGATTAGCATTCCTACAACTAGTGAGGGACTAGCATTCATACACCTAGTGAGGGATTAGCATTCCTACAACTAGTGAGGGAAGCATTCATACACCTAGTGAGGGATTAGCATTCCTACAACTAGTGAGGGATTAGCATTCCTACAACTAGTGAGGGACTAGCATTCATACACCTAGTGAGGGATTAGCATTCCTACAACTAGTGAGGGACTAGCATTCATACACCTCGTGAGGGATTAGCATCCATCTACCTAGTGAGGGTTTAGCATTCATCTACCTAGTGAGGGATTAGCCTCATAAACCAAGTGAGGGATTAGCATTCATACACCTAGTGAGGGATTAGCTTTCAGCCTTCAAAAGGATGGTAGGAGCTTGAAGACAGCCAGAATATGAGTATGGTCATTGGGAAGGGGGAAAATGGGTGGGATTATTCTGACACTTGTTTAGAAAACCAGACAAACGAGGTACTCAGCACTACATGTTGCTTTGTATTCAAGTATTTGTGTGTAATGAAAGACTTTAATATTCCTATGACTAAAAAAACAAAAATGTCTCAGTAAGAAAGAAAACCATACGTCCTCTATATCGGAGTACTGATGGATTTAATATTCCTTGCTCTTTCCAGCACCTACCTCTTCTACCGGTCTTCTCTCTCATTTTCACTGCACTTTTCACGTACGATTTTCGCTGTCCGTCGGCATCGAACTGTTCTTCTTGTTCTGGCGCTGGCTCTGATTCACGGTGAACCACCGGTTTGAGGCCCGACTCCTGGTTGCTGATTGAAGTCTAATTGATGAGGAGGATGGAGAGGAAGAAAGATGAAAATGAATCATCAATCCACTAATAATGGCAATAAATTTTATACATGTATATTAAAATTAACGGAATATAATTAGTAAAACTTGGTTAGTTGTTCCCTCCCTCCACTTCGTACAGTCCTTCGTTAAAGATAAACTTTTTCCAAATTTATTCACTCAAAGAACTGATCAACTTTTCTGCCAGTCTGTTTGAGTGAGTGATTGATTGTTTGCCAGTCTAACTGTCGGTTTCTATCTAACTGGTCTTACTACTGTCTATTTGACTGACAGAGTATGTTTTTCTGTTTTTCACTAAATGAGTGCCTATCAGATTCTATATGTCTGTCTCTTTCTATATAACTGACCAAGTTACTGGCTATTTGACTGACCATGACTAACTGCATCATTGTATGATTATAAACCATCAGACTGACTGTTTTTCTGACTATTACAGACCGACTCTCAAGATGTTTTGTTAACAGACTACCTCACTTTATACTGACTGACTGTTTGACCAATCTGTTCCTGACTAACTACTGAATCAGTGAATCAGTGGCTAGATTGAAAGACTAACCACAATGTTACATCATACCTTATTAGAAGTCTTACAAAATATTCCATCAATTTTCAGTTCTCTTACCTAAAGTACCCCTATCGCCCCCCTCCCCCCTGGCATATAACAGACTGGTATCCAAATCGGTTACTGTATGTAACAGACAACTATGTCCAAATGGGTATCCTGGTGTTCTGGCAGTGCTCGACAGATAGGCAGCTAACAGATGGGGTGAGGTTCACGGAGAGGATTGGAGATGGACCCAGAGGGAAGGGCCCAAAACAGAGAAGTAATGTCAATCTTACCAATGTCTTTCTGGAAGCCTGAATACTGGGAGAAAGTAAGTTGCCATAGCAACATTTCACAACAACCCAATTACTCATAAATATTCATGTTTTGACGTTACAGCTACAAATATGTCATGCAAAATTTATGCCAAAGATATGCAAATAGCATGCAAAGTTGTTTAAAAGTAAAATTATGTATTTGACTCCTGCTTTTCTGCAATTTCTTTTTCTATTCAATCCGGCCCACAATCCATGTGGGCTGGTAGTAGGCGCCTGGACTTGACAGCCCTACCCAAGCCTACCCTGCACATTGTTCAATCTAGGTATTACTGTAGTTAGATCTTCTCTGACCTTTCTTTGTTCCAACCAATGTTCCTCTCTGGCCATGGTAGAAAATTAATTAAGAACCCCTTGGAATAATGTATTCATGCTTCTTATTGCAATCAACGACATTTTAACTCACAGACCAGAATGGTCAGTATTGAGTCATTCTGATTTAGAGGCTTCAAAATTGGCGAAAAGTATTTAAAATGTATTTTTTTTGCATTCATCTGTTTATATGGTGATTTGTTTAGAGAACTTCCTGTTCAATTTCTGATACTGATATAGCAAGTTAAGAATGCTATACAATGTAAAAGGCTGATTTAAAGGGAGGTAAATTGATTTTCTTTTAAAACAATTAATGAATAGATGTGGTGCGATAAAGTATATTGTTCCCTTATGATTGTCATACTAAATAGTGTTTTAATAACCTGCCTATTCATCAAATTGTGTGAAAATTAATATGATTAAACGTACCATAAACATAAAATTCTACCATTCCTGAGCTCGCAACGTCATAAGATCTAAGTTCAGACCAGTGCTGTACAGTACATATTAAAGAGCTTGCGTTTGCAGCCTAAAAGTTTTACCAGAAAATTTGGAGTCCAGACGAAGAAAATGTCAAATACTTGTGATTTACATCTACTAAGTCCCTTGTTCGTTTATTTCTATTCTATTGTTCTTCATTTCACATGTAAATTTCGTCTGACAAGATTTCAGATAAATTAAGCAAAGGGTGGCTCTTTAGAGTATCTATAGATGTTGTTTGGAACTTTTATCTTTGCAAGAAAATAAATAACAATCAGCTTTCCCCTTTTCGACCAATCAGCAGCGAGCAGACCGTAATGGTATCACATTAGATGATTATTAGGACTATACATCAAAACAAACATGTCCATTAACCATAATTCAGTAGCAATTAACGTTATCCATTTGTCCTAATATAGTACCATCGCATCGATCTTGTCTTATTTATGAAATAACATTCTTCTCAGACAGCCTTACCTGATAAAGATGCCAATCCCCCCCCCCTCCCCTCCCTCCCTCTCCACCCAATCCATATCATGATTTAAGAGGCAAGCCTCCACAAAGCAGACCTCAAAGAGGTAATAAACACAGCCAAAGGTTTCAAGAATGGTAAAAGGAAACATGACAAAGGCAGCAGGCTCCGCAATCAAGAGATAGGTTTATGATCTGTTGTATACATCCGAGGGACAGGTCTTACAGTATAGTTCTACGTCAATTTCTCATTTCCGACTTGCTTTGTTCAATAAAACATGAGAGCTATGACTTTTCCTTCAATTTGATAGAGCTTTTAAGGCCGTTCTTGTCAAAGAGCAAGAAAGAAAAAACAAAACCCCGCAAGGGAAATAAGAAATGAGCTTCAATTATCTAGCGTGATTGTAAAATGTTTAAAAAAAAGCGACGAGAAAAATTGCATTTTTTTATGCAAGTGCAGCCTTGTTCATTTGAAACTACACATATATAACATAGCTTACACTCAGGGACATGGCGAACAAGGACAATTTGCTCTGTTTTTTGTTGTTTTTCACTTCTTTACTGTTCTGTTTTTCTCAAGGTTTCGAATTATATATGAATGAAAAATCAAAATATCCAATCTGGAGACTGTTTTATGTCAAGTCACCGAGATGTGAGCGAGGTCTGTACGATCACCAATACTAAAAAAAAAATTCACTATTATTTCCCACAAGAGATTCAGTAACTAGGGCAACCTACAGTAATAGGAATACTATGACGCATGTTTTCGCCACCAAAAAAATTACAACAAGTAATAATTTCAGCCACATTTTTGCTAGAGTACAGAAGAAAACATATATATATATATGCTAGCACTATCTTGAAGCGTATTTGCTATTAGAGTGTCGTATATTAAACGTCTTAATTTGTTAGGAGTTTAAATCGTGCTTTTATAATTGAAAGTTAAATGGATCATCTTGAAGGCATTAAGCAATGCACTGCAAAGTCTGTGCGTTAACAGTAATGCAAGAAGACAAACATTTTGTGTTTTACACTGACATGTACTTTGTGTTAATACCATTTCAGCACTGGTCTGAGGTGCTTGTCACTGACAAACTGAAAAACTAGTTGAATGTGAATGTGAATGTGAATGTGAAGTTGAATGTGAAAATATAAAACAGAGGTATACAGTAACAAAGAAACTGACTGCATACAATAATTGTTTTCATCATTTTATCCCCATTTTCAGGAATTATATTATTATCACCCATTCCCTCCCCCCCCCCCTTATACCACTGCCTCCATAAGTCAAACAGCAGAATTGCATCATACAATTTACATGTTTTTCTTGACATTTAATCATAAACAAGCCAAATTGAACTATGATTTCTGGAAGCAAGCCAAACGTGAACTGTTAACGGTTTTTCCCTATTTTTCCCCCCATTTAATAATTGAAGGGGACATCTGGTCAATCAGACACTTGCATGGATAAGGGGTTTATTATTCTAATCTATTAACTGCAAACACAGAATTCTCACTTTGCTCTTAATATATTGGTTTCCATTAAAGGTCGCACAGCTGTTGAAAACACATAAACCATGAATCTATGTTCCATCCAGCCAAGACATGCATATTTTCATGTCAGGTAATATTACTTGTAGAACATAATTTAGTAACATTTATCAGAATCGAGATCAGCATGACATTGCAGCTGGCTGGTTCATTTAACTATGGCGCATAGCGTGCTCTGAATAATGTAACAGCAAATGGATTCGTTTTAAGCATAAAATGCAGCACCCACAATTTTTAAATTTTTAACTTTCTAATTAATACTTTGATTCTGTGAAATTTTAAAAATCGTGACATTCGCAAAATTGCTCACTTTCCATCGGTCATCTTGAATATTAAATATTTCATGCAGCAGATTGTATGGTTTGGTATTTCAAATGCAAAGAGGGAAAAAAGAGCACAAAAATTGAAGGGAACAGAAAAAAACGGAGCACTTCTGAGGGAGAACTTACGTGAGCATTTTTTTTTTCATGCACTAGTGAAAAAAATCTTGAATAAGTAAAGAAGACCTAATGATCTAATGAAACCTACAAATATCACAGAACGGTATTAGAAAGCGATCGTTAAAGAGATTGGCAAAGGACATCAATTAACAAATCTTTGATTTCTTCAGATGTACTTTATGCAACCTGCCATGTTTAATATAGTACCGACATAATTAGAAATAATCAACTAAAAGGATTTATGGAGGAGAAAACTGATCTCAAACGTTACAACTTACAGGCAGCTGTTTAGGTACATACATAGTCTAGTCTTTTGGTCCAGCCACTTTCATTGATGAACCTTCAAATGACCTCTCAGGTTGAACTGATACATAACCTGTACACTGTATAAAAGAGTTTTTCTTTCTAATTGTTTAAAATATACAAAGATGTTTTTACCTATCTTTTTCTCGGGGAGGGTAAAGAAATCGAGATTGAAAAGCTTACACAATTTCCATATCTTCAAATTGCAGTGACTTTTAAGAAACATTTAAAGTATATGGGTGTATTGAAACAGTTTATGTAACTATCTCAGTAGTTCATCTATCAAAAATAAATAAATAAATAAATAAACAAAACCAACAAAAACGTGCAAGAGTAAACTTTTTCACATATATTCTCAGTTTTCAAATTGCATGGAATCCCAGAGCTGCGGTAAACCAGTTTTTCCAACACATTTGACTTTTTGCGATCAGTTCCCTAAATTTATCAAAGCTGCTGTTTGCATTTTTGGCCTTTTTTTTTCATTCTTTCTATTTCTTTCCCATTTATGTAAAATATGACTTTAACATAGTCAAGTTGTTTCTCTCACTCCTTCAAAAGAATGTATGATACTGCGGTAAGACATAAAACACAATTTTAATAGCCTTTTTAACTACCATCAAGAGGCAAAATATACCACTCTATAGTTCCACTTCTGTGGGAATAAGGAATAATAAAATCTAGTTTTCCCAACCACATTCAAAAGACCTTTAAACTGTAAAATAGGATGTTTCTTATTTTCGTCCCACGGTTTTGAATTTTTTTTATGAAATCCGTCTTGTAAACAAACAGAACTGTGTTAAAGATTTAGGTTAATAGTGTATGTGCATGTATACACTTCCACACAGAAAAGCAAACGACTTTGTTTTCAAATTTTTGTAACCAGAAGGAGGGGGTGGGGGGGGTAGGGACAAGGCTTATATATGTGTGATAAATATGTGGTGCATACACAACAGAAGTGACAGTACAGTAGAATATGGTTTTGCAAAGTTTCAATTTCAGAAGAAAAACTTTTTTCTAGTTATTGCTAAACTTAGATAATAAGATATGCTTCTGTGTCTGACCAAGAGCAGTATAACCAAATACAATGGAGGGGGGAAGGTGGTGGGAATTAACCACCAAGCTATAAATTGACAAAAATTTCTAGAAAAGTCAAAACTTAGAAGGAAAACTACTTTTGAGGATATTTGACCAAGGATGATCAGTTTGAGTCTTTCTGAAATATATATATATCTATGTGAATCTTTCATGTACTGATTTATTATTTTTCATTTTACCGATTGCCTTCAGATAACTAGGGGTACTAAAAGACGTATACATCCTAGAAAAAAACTATTCATCTTTGCTATAATTAGATTTGAAACTGGAAAGAAAGTGAAGGTCTTACAACACAGAGAGAGAGAGAGAGAGGAGGTTAATGCCTGGACAAATATTTACGTATAACCCTCTTGGATAAACCTAAACATATCTATTCAAGAGATCCTAAAGCTGGTAGCTGTATCTAAGAGAGCTTGGCCCACGCAGATCTCCAGACTTACTCATCCTTGACTAATCAGACACCAAATCAAAGTTAAAGCAAGACTCAAGTAAAGACATGATGTATTTTGCTTTTATCTTTCTGTTCCTGTCCTTTTTAAACACACATGTCTAAACAAAATCACTGTTTTTTTTTTCGTTTTTTTTTTCATGAATCTTAATCAGTTGCTCTGCAATGTATGCCCATTAGATGTAGGCTAAGGTAACCCTTGGTATTATGCACAACCCTGCATATCACCCTGCTCCCATGTTAAACTGGATAGGGGGGGCGAGATGGGGGGTTCTCCAATTGTCTGTTGGCCTGATCAATTTGTATGCAGTGAAACTACCAAAACAATTAGAAATTTTAACAAGCCATTTATCAGTGTATTCACGTAACATGTCATATACAGGTACTGAACCTGTAAGTTTGGCAAACTGTCAGTAATGTATGGTATTATATTTCCAGTTTATCTTTCCTGGAAGAAGCTGTTGGTAACTCACATCTTATGACCCAGAGTGAACTCAAGAAAACAGCATTTGACGAGCATATCATTCCACAAATCACGATTAGGTATGAAAAGTATTAAACATCATCCAACGTTATACTTATAGTTGGCTAGTTCATTGTGGAGTGGGGGGGGGGGAAGATAAATTGGGAGATTTGGAGGTAATGTTTTGACCTTGGGCTACAAGAACAATGTTGGCACTGCTTTTAACCTCACACAGGGAAGTAGCAACAATTTAAGGCAAGGCATACCTCCAAAATGATGAATGTTAAAAACCAATGCATCATCACTAGAACGGGACACCATGCATGAACAGTCTAATAATGATCTTAGAAATGCCTATAACAGTGGATAGTAAGATTATCACATCCTAAGTTAGCCAGTAAACTTGAATGCAGCAAGGATATGCTCCTTTAAAGTTGTATGTTAGAAAAGAGAATGTCTCTAAAATCTTCCGTTACGCTTCCATGCACCTCGAGACCCAAACAACTTTGCAATTTGTCAATAACAGGTTTGTTTTTTGTTTTTCTCTCTGGTGTATGGATGGTGGACCATAAAAGGACTGTTAAATGCACCGTTTTAGATCATTGGTTACTTAATGTTCCAGAAGGAATGGCTGTTGTTTGTCCCTCCCCAGAATAAAATTCCTTCCGTTTTTCCTTTTCAGTTTTGTGATTTTAGAACAACAAGGATTACCAGTAAACTGGCTAAAATCCCCTACCAGGAAAACATGTTTCAATCGTATCATCAAAGTTACCATATTTTACCCAAAAGGCAGAACCAGTCAAGAGATAAACACCTTGAAATCGACTCATACAAGATAGGATCAAATAAAAACAGAAGCCCTTTGAAACCAGTGCAGACAATGTGGTGTACAGTAGGTGTAACAATGTGTTGTGTTGTGGTGTAGGTGTAGGTATTACAAGCATGTTGGGTTCGAGGGATAAGCAGAGGTGGAGCCCTACAATTATTGCGTGTACACAGACTTTAAACTGTTGAGCAAAGCTATAGTAGTAATGCTCTTATTTGCTATGAGGGCCAGAGAAAGTCATTAGTCAGAGCAGAGGGCAAAGTTATTTCTGATAGATTTTAAATATCACTGATCAATTGATCAATTGATTGATACACAGGATAGGCCAGAGGAGAGCTAATAGAAGCTACGGCCTTAAAGAATGATTTTATGGCAGAAATTTTATCTTCATATGTTTGTACACATAGTCTATGATATGGTGATAGTCATGTTGAACTGTACAATAGCTACTATAACTATTCCGGTTTTAAAAAATATTCAACGTTAAAACATGCTATAAATCTCTGGAACGCTCCTTACAAGTTATATTCATGATGACTTTGGCTCTCCACCATAGGCCTTACTGTTAATGTTGTAACATTGTTTTCTAAAATCCAAAATTTAAACTTAACCAAAACAATTCTTCTTTTTAACCTTCATATAAACAGCAGAAGCACTCTTGGATCATATTCAAAACCATTTTTTTTCCCTTGACAAATCTGCACTACACTTGTTAACATGTCATTTGAGGTCATTCAAAGTATCAATGCTTTTCCCCATTGAATTTTTGTGTTGCAACTGAGGAATTTACCTAAATGGTCTGTGTATTAGACTATGCAATTCAGTCACTTTAATTAATGAACCTCAGCTCTTTTTTAAAGTATCATTTCTCAAAAATCATAACTGTTATATGATACAACCTCCACTGATAGCAGTATTTTCTTTTGACTGTCTACAAGATCTCAAAATTAATTGTGTGTCTGTTAAGTCCATCCTTGAATTTTAGACAAATTATGAGGCATTAACCACTGGTCACATACTAACACAGCTATTGCTTTTTGCCATTTCTATTTCACATAGCAACTCACCTTTCAACTACTGAGAGACAATTGCCTCTTAACAAGGTCAATCACTGGTTAGATTTGTACAAAGTATTTCATAATCACAGGAATAATTATCCCTTTCAAAATGAAATTAAACACCAAATTGCTGGCTGTACTGTAACCAGAGAGGAAGTTAATGGTATTGGCCCTATTCCAAGTTGAATCTATAGATATTATAATACCCAACACTATTCCAGAAAATACATATGAAGGGTCACACAAGTAGGTGAAAATCACCTGGCACAGAGACAAGCAATTTTTTTTAATCTACTAGAAAAATGAAAAAAAAAAAGTTGTTTGGGTCAGAAAGGACACTGTTTATATGATTATTTTGTTTTTCTAAGGCATGTTTTGAAAAAAATAAATAAATAGAAATTCCTTTCAAATTGGTCATTTTGTTAATATATATTGAAATTGGTTTGAAAAGTTTCTAAAACAACTAATGTATGCCAGAAAAATTTATTTCAAGATAGCACACCTCTTTTCAATTCCCACCCCAACCCCCTCATCCCAACCCCCTCACAACAACCCCCTCCCTCAAACCACCTTAACTGCAATATTTAGCAACAAACTGTACCTGATAAATGTTCATGTCATTAAACCTAACACTATAACATAAGCAAGGAGATATAAATTCTTGTAAAATTTTGGAAATTTTAAAAACCATGATAAATTAATTAGTGCACCTTCCAATAAAATTATAACAATTGAACACAAAATCAAGATGTTAAAATGATTAACAATTGATGATAATAACTTAGAGAGATTAGTTCCGGTTGTTATTTACCAATCAAAACGGCCATGAGTTAGTGTGGTTTAGAATGATCTAGTATTACTTCACAGTGCAGATCAATACAATAGCAGTAGTAATGAGCATCCGATAATGAAATATGGATTCATGCGATTAAAGATGGGGAATCTTTTGTTGCACAATCAGTTTTAATACTATGGGGAACCATACTGACATCACCAAATTCACATTACATACTATTGTGCCATAATAAGAACAAAATCAACAATTATCATATATCAGCGTCCATAGCCTAGTGGTTAGGGTGTCCGCATATAAAGCAGGAGGCCCGGTGTGACAGGATTTTTTCCCCCCTGAAGATATTCCCCCCCGGGGGGAATATTTCCTAGCACATTTTCCCCCCGGGTGGAGATTTCCTAGGAAATATTCCCCCCCGGGTGGGCATTATTCCTAGGAAATATTCCCCCCAACCTGGAAAAATTCCCCCCACCTTCGTGTAATTCTAGTTAATTATATTTTTGTACACCTATCAAGGATATCTCATCATGGAACTATAATAAGGAGATTTTAACATTTTTTGGGCATGAACTTGGAATATATCATTCCTGCAATAAGGATATTCAGAGGAAATGTCTTGGTATGAGATGTTGTGGGTGCCAAAAAGCTGTTTTGGAACAGTAAGTGGTTCCTAACTTTATTGATAGGACTTGTTGAATGGGTTGGTCTGTGAAGGACAAAGTTACCTGGACTTCCTCGATATGAAATTGGATATTGGGAGTTGGCTACTGATTTTCTCAACTGGCTAATTGCACTGTCCGCTGGCCACTAAAAAAATGTTGCGAATACGTGAAGGATATATTCCTAGCGTTTAATTGCCATGAACAAGCGATCGACCATCTCATCATACACTGAATTTGAGATATCGCCTATTGGAATATAGGAATATTAGGAAATTCATTGCAAGCTAAAGACTTGCAGGTGCTGGCAGGAAAATTGATCATGCTTATGGTGAGGGGGGTAAATTTTCAGGGTGGGGGGGGGAATTTATCCTAGGAAAAATTCCCCCCCGGGGGGAAATTTTCAGGGGGGGGGAATTTCCTGTTACACCGG
>KN884299.1:62997-83340 GCA_000934455.1 Apostichopus parvimensis
ACAGGTTACTAAGCACTAAAAGATGTAAGGACAACATGACATTTGAAAACTTTTGGTTTCAACCTTCAACAGCCAAAATGATGTCATTTTTTTAGAGTAATATGTCTGAGAATCTTTTGGCTCCTTATCAACCACATTGGAATCATACTTGATTGCCATCATCTATACTCTGGTTATATCTGTATATCTATACTACATATGCTGTATAGTATCGACATACAATACTAATCTACATCGGTTATTTCAATGTTATACCATTCTCGTTATTTTATTTATGGTATTTGTTACGGGACAAATGTATTGTCATGCAATGTCACTTGGCTGATGAAATAATCACAGACACGTCTCGCCACTTTCCTCTGCAGCACATTGATGTATCCGCTATCCTATGGGTATACTTTTAACTGTCATCAGTATCTCATGCTTCAGATTATCCCAGAATGTCAACTTACACTCCCCGAAGTCCCGTATGAACGTCATCATGTATTTTCTTGCCATCACAAAAGCAATTTCCATCTCAGAGCCAACCCCATGTCCACTTTTAACAACTCCCTATTTTGTACAGTACTGGATACTTTGGAAATGCATTAATTTGCTATAGTACATGAAACTACTTTTCAAAACTGTAAGCAGTGATTTACACAGGCAGCTTTTGTGATGACTGTTTACATTGCACTCGGACCTGCACATGGTACAGACTATAGAGCTAATTGTGTTGAGTACGTACTTAGACTTGTAACAGCATGATCAGCTTTATTGCCATTAACAGAAGATCTCAGCAATAAGTGTCAATTTCAGCTATCAGAAAGGTCAAAGGTCACCATGCTAGAATGTCAAATAGTGGTCGCTAAAGCACAGTGTTTTTATTCTAGCATTTTAATTCAATCCTCAATACAATTTTCTCTCACTCAGATGTTGAATTGTCTGAGCAAACACATCACACCTCATGGAAGATGAAAGTGGGGGGTGCCAGGGAAGGGGTGATGAGGTAGAACGGTCTAGGAGAGTAAATGCTTAAACCTTTCCGAAGGAAAATTACAGTGCATATATTTGGAGCAATTTCTGATCAATTTTGCATTACTGTACAAACCAACCAGAGGCTTTCACCGGGTGACAAGAATTGCATTTGATCAATAGCACTCACAATAGCACAAATAGCAGCTCCTTCAGCAGAGCCAATAAAAGAATAGAAACACCGGAAAATTAAAGCATCAGCAAGTAGCCATCTCAAAGGAAAATTCCGGTGGCAAAAATAGTGAAACTGAGATTGAAGGGAAAGATATTTCACACTGCTAGTTAAAACCCCATCTCCATACCTTGTCAGTAAATTGAGATACGCTTGATTGAATGTACAAAGTTTGACTGGCTAAAACATCTCTTTTACCTCACAAAGTTAATCAGTTGGTGATCTTTGATTTCATCTGGGCAACTGTTCTTCAGAAGCATGACTAAGGCTATTATAATCTTATTGTTGATATACCCTTGAAATCTAATACCAATTGGAATAGTGGGTCTAGCTGTCAATGTTCTATAGAGTTTTTCATCAAAATTTTCATCAAAATGCAACTCTATTGTAGAAATTATTATTTCCCTCTGTAGATAAATGATGGAAATTATTTTAAAGAAAAACAAAAACACATTTTTCACATCAATTGGCCTGATGACATCATTCATTCTGTTGGTGCCAGATGCAAAAATTCAAAAGTGCAAATATGTCACCAAAATTTACAAAAATTCATATCTTTTTGATACAAAATGCAACGATGTGGGTTTGACCAAAAATTTTCAGAACGGTTTGCGGAGTTATGAGCTTCAGCCAGCGGGAATTCCCTTTAAAACACTACATGTACCAGATGTAAAAACAAGATAATATCCAAATCCTTACCTGATATCACTCAATTGGCCGGAGGAGACAACCTGACACACAATAACATGTACATGTACCACTGCATGATAATTAATACCGATAGTAGTGATCATGATTAAGCACCAAATTAATCCTAATAATAATACCCAGATCCATCAAGTCATAATGAAACTGTCAACTTTGGGAGACTTAACAGAAGAAAATTTTAATAGAGGTATTTAAAAAATAGAATTAAAAAAAATGTCATTTATCTCACAAAAAAAAGGAAGTTAAGTTTCATTTTCTTTCTGAAATAGATTGATTGCCTAATCTTCTCTCCTTTTGTTTATTTATTTTATTTTACTATGTTTCTTTTTTTCTGGTTTCCTTGTTGGTAATAGCAGTTTTTCCATTTTTTTATATTTTTTTTATTGCTGAACTAAACATGAAACATTCTGGTAGCATCGACAGAAATTACAAGAAGAAATCTCCTTGTGTGAGATGTTTCTCTCAAAAGAAGTCTTACCATGCAAGATTGAAGATGTCTGCTTTCGACTTGGACATGAAACGACTTGGACATGAAACATTTTTAACTACAGCTTTTCATCAAGTCTGTGGCCAAACATTGCAAAGAAATACATACAAAGGAACAAACAGTACAAAAATATAATAGTCAAGGTTGGGGGTGTGTAGCAGCCCCCCCCCCCTCCCCAAAGAAAAAAGAACACCAAACCTGTTAGATCGTTCCTCCGAATATAACACCTCACATAAAATGTTTAGTAACTTGATGAAACTTTAGGTGAAAAGATAAGAAGATGAATACAAACACACACACACCAATGAAAGTAACCTTCATACAGTAACAGATACGAAGGCGTTATTAATGTTTAACTTACATTAATTTTCATGCAACCTCTGGTAACTGACATGCAACGAGTTACAGTGTAGCATGCAGTTACTTGCGGTGGGGGTGTTGTGAGGGGAGGGGGAGGGATGTTATTAGTTACCTATCTTCTCCATGCAAAGCAAAGAAAATTTGCCAGGCCCCATTCTTTTTAAATTAAAGTGAGGATGTTAGTTTTTAATTTTTTTTTAATTGAAAGAGTGACAAGTTGTGATGATGAGTGTTTAGTTTTGACCATATAAGATTTTTTGATATTAGTGTAGCCATGTTTTTAAAGCAGTTGATTATTCTAACCTGGTCTCCTTCGAGCGCCACAAGCTTTTGGTACTCCTTGTAGAACGCCGAATCGGCTGGAACTCCGCCGGTCTTGGGTAAGGAAAGAAGCCTACTGGCGTCTTCACCCGCTGGTGTGGATCGCCCCGACGTGTAACCGCTGCTACAGGTGTCTCCGTTCGGCGAGAGAGCATCCTCTCGATAGTTATAGTCCCCTCTAGAGATGCCCTCAGGATTGTCGTCGTCGATATTTAGAGAGTGAGGTCTCTGTCGTCTGGATGGTCCCGATGCATCGCTCTCCTCCACCCCCACATTCTCATCCTCTTTGTTTAACTCAAGAGGTTTGGCTTCGGATAGTTTGCTATTAGTCATTCCAAGATCAAACGATTTGGACTGCCCCTGTCGTTTTCGGCGTTCCTCGTACTTTTGGAGGCTCTGTAGAGGTTTTTCGTCCAGTGTTACTCCTTTCTCTTTTTCTTTCTCTTCCAATTCAACTTGACCTTGCCACTTGTTCTTGACCGGTCGCTTGACCCTCAGAGCAGCGAGCAATTGCTGTCTTTCTTCTTCTGCCTTCGATACTTTCTGCGGCGAGTCTCCCACGGTAGCGGATCTTTTGTGGAAACCTTGCTGTCGCCTCTCCGACCCGGTCGGGCTCAGAAGGGCATCCTCCTTGATTTCATAAACCTCTACTTTTTGGCTAAGTGGAGGTGTCTTCCTCACAAATTCAGAAGGAGAGTTTCCCTGGGCGGGCGAGATGGGATCCTCTCTCCTTACGACACCTAACGGAGACGACGGATCCAAATCGCTCGCGGACGTAGTCACAGATGGACCGGTGTTTTCAACTTTTGTACTATCGGAATTCATCTCGAGGGAGGAGAATCCGATTTGAGTTTGACCTTCGACAGGTGGAGGGGGGGTCGAAAAATTGTCCTCTTCGACTATGGCCTGTGCCATGGGCTCTGCTCTGTACAAATCTGTCTCTTCCTGAACTTTGGGGTTATCGTTTGAAATAGATGATTGAAGACTTACCGAGGATCCAGAAGACATAGAGAGGTCTGAAGTGATCGAGCTGGGACCCGCCTCATCGGGTTTGATCGACGATTCTGTCGTTTCCGGAGCCACTTCTGGGCCAGATTCCGGGACGGGTAGGATTAAGTCTACAGGTGGAGCGTTCCAGCCACGGGGTACTCCTATTGAAGTACGCCTCCATTTGGCGTCCTTCGACAATTGTGATGATGGCCTAAACTTCACTGGCCTAAATTTCTTAAATCCTGTGTCCGTTGACTCACTTTCACGGTCTTTATCCGAATGGTCGTTTCTTTGTGGATCTGCATAACTAAAGTTCCCAGCGGTAAATTGCCCCGATGGGACTGACCATCTTTGAGTACGAGTTTCTTTGACTTCGTTTTCAATTTGCTCTTTCGGCGAGGTTGTACCCCCCGACCTATTTGAATCGTCCACACCGACAGCAACTACATCGGGTGTGTCCTTTTCCCCTACCTTGGCCGTTATGTTCAACTCTAAGTTACAATTTTGATCCATTTCTGCATTTTTCGACCAATCCACATCCGCACTCACAGCCTTTTCTTCGTCAAACTTTGACTCTTCGCTTATTTCAGACACCTTAGATTCTACTACTATTTGATCCTCTCCCGACAGTTTCTTCAAGGCCGTCTTGTCTGTTTCCAGCAATTCTTGGCTATTCTGTTCAGGCTCCGGTTCGAAATCTCCATGTCCTTTACCCGCAGAAACCTGTTCAATAGCATGACTCAAGACTTGATCCACAAAATTGACAACGGTCTCTTCGACGAGAGGGTTTCCCAAATCTGTTTCTCCCTCTGAGCTTCCTTTGGGTTCTGTCATGCCTGGCTCTCCTAACTTGTTGTTTTGATCTAAATCCTTCTGATCAAGGTTCAATAACTTACTTTCTTTTGAGTCAAATTCCTGAAATACTTGCAACTGATTACCAGCGTTCATGCTGTGGGATATTTCTCCTCCTCCTCCTTTTTGTTCCTTTTCAGTGATTTCCAAGCTCTCTTCTTTGTTTGTGTGTGCTTCCAGGAGTTGCTCGCTGAGTTGTGAAGAAGTCATCACTTGTTCACCATTGGGGGCAGCCTCTTCCACTGCCACTGAATGAGTAACCGTAGCAACCTTCCCATCGTCACTCTGTGTAATATCCTCCATTATTGCAATGTCTTCTTTAGGCAACTGTAAATCTAGGTCCAACGTTGCTGCTTCGCTGTTACTTCCCTGTACCTGTTCCCCTTCGATAAAGGCCGTATCTTTCTGATTATCACAGGTTGATCCGTTAAACTCCAAATTGATATCTATGTTCGTTTGTCTACCCTCACCTGCTGTATCGGTTTCAATCTGTTGGTTAATGCCAAGTACTTCAGCCGTGGTCTTATCACCGTGAATCATTCCTTGACTATTTGGGGGGCTGAACTGTCCGGGCGGCGGCAAGGTCAGGCCTTCGGTGTCAACATGCGGCCCTTCCTCCTCCTCGTCAATTCTCGAAATATTTGGTATAGATTTGTCTGAATCATTGTGTGCAAGATCTGTTTGATTTGTGTTTATATTGTGGTGAGACAGAATGATGTTTGTTCCCGATATTATTCTCTGTTCGTCGACGTTCTCAGTCGGTACTTGTTTGTGTTTGGTGGTGCAAGGTTCAAGTGTATCCAATGTTTGTTCTGTGTCGTCAACTATGTGGACTGGGCCTACTACCGAGGTGTCACTGTGACCTAACAACGAGGAGGGTTTATGATACTCCAACAGTGCATGATCAACATTTACTAGCCCTACATTACCATCATCATCAACGACCAGACCCCCCTCCTCCTGCTCTAGGGTCTGGTCGGAATTACTTGTGCTTACCAATTGACTATCTTCTACCTCTGGGGATGCTAATCCTTCGTCTTGTGACAGGGCTACCTCTGGTTCCTTCTCTGATTCGACCCGTCCATCTTCCTTTCCGGGCTCCTCGGTGACATCTCCTTCGTTTTCCAGAGCCTTGTCCGCGTCCTGGCTTCCATAACCCTCCGATGAATCTTCCTTTTCATCGTCAACAACAGCGCCCTCTACATCATTATTACCATCATCTTTGTTTTCCTCTCCCTTCTCCTCCGCTTCCTCCTCCTCCTCCTCCTTCTGTAGCAGCTCCTGTGATGTTTCGCCTTCTTTCCCGGCTCCAAGACCCTCTTCTTTTGATTGGTCGTCACCAGTCGTCGGCCCCGCCCCGTATTCATGGTCTGGAGGGAATTCGTCCTCTCTCGTCTGTGTCTGGGTGTCCAGAGAGACGTTCATACTGTCGTTGTCGTCTTCGTCACCGTTCACCATTACTTCGGTGCCCTCGTCGCGTAATTTAACCGCTTCTTTTCGATCTATGATGGGTGCTATCGTGTCCCCATTGACTTCAGTAGTTTCAGGCGGTAGATTTTGTTCCCCCGTTTCCTGAGTAGCACCACCTTCACCTTCCATCTTTTCCTACAAATACGGAAGAAAAGTGAAAAAAAAACTGTAAGTTTCCAAAGTGTGGTGGCAAACATCTTATTGGTCATTTATTATTTGAAAGGATGTTTTATTTCTTTTCCCATGTGCATCAAATCTATTGCCCAAACGCATAACAAGCACTTCCTTCAGTTTTAATGTAAAGTGCAACACAAAATATAAAGTAAATATAAAGTGCAACACTAATATATCATTTATGTTCTCATCACTCCTACTCTCTCCCCTCCTCCTTGCTACACCCCTCCTGTCCCTCTCCTTGCTACACCCCTCCTGTCCCTCTCCTATCTTCCTGCTCCTCTCCTCACAGTTGAATATCTAAGGCGTCTATCTTGCCGCAGAGTGCTCTATGTCCAGTGGACAGAGCAAAGTATAGATGAGATTTAGTTGAGACGAGTGGAACACTAGTAGTTGTTACTCAATATCATGCACTGAGAGATCATCACAGTTTTCTGATGATCACTCAATGTGCGAAACTCTGAGTCACAACTACTAGTGTTCCACTAATCTCAACTAATTCTCACCTATAATCTATATACAGTATCTATATAGATATATAGATATATAGATTATATACAGATATGTATATAGATATATATATATATATATATATATGTGTATATATATATGTATATATACTTATATTTAGTATATTAATATACATATAATTTCATATCAGTGACACTACATTCATGAGTCATGTCAGAAGTATGTCACATAAACTGGGCATAGATCACAAAAACAAACTATAAATCAGGGCAAATGTTTATAGCAACTCTTGAAATGTTTTGATAACCAAAGAATTGATGAATTGCCTGGAATTTGAAACACCCTACATGAAAGATAAACCTGAAAGACAAACATGTTGTAATAGACAAAATAGGTGACTTGATGAAACAAATCGAGGTTGTAAGACTCTCAGAGACAAAAGGTTGGGTTGTTTTTCTAAGCTGGCACAGAATCATCTGGTTAAAAAAAAAAACATTTTCCAAAAAAAAAAATCCTCAAATTCAAAATTCATGAGGGAAACTCACTTTGCATTATTTCAATATTTTTTGAGGTCCTTTTGAGACTAAAAGGTGCTTACAGGTGTAACTACACTTTTGTACCATGATATTACACCACATCTACAGGACAGAGTTTACACAACGTTTAGTTCAACTAAAGGATCATGAGTTAAACCAATGCAAGATACATCATTCTTTGGGTACTACTGTAGGATATGATAATTGGATATGATTCCTACTGAGAATAAAATATTCTGATATATATGAATCATCAATCTCTTATTGGTGGGTGGGTGGGGGGGGGGATTTTGGGTGACCCCCCTTAACCTCTCTCCCACTTGCTAATAAGTGCAAAACATACTATATTTACAGTATGTATTGGCTTGCTTGTGTTTATAATCTTTCCTCATTTCACTTAATTACCCAAAATGCTAAATTTTTTGATACTTGGATCTTAGTTACCCAACTACAAATGTGTATGAAATATCCCTAATATTTGAATGAGGCATCTCACTAGCACCCCTCTCTCCCACCCTACTGTACTCAAACACACTCACATACTGCAGTGTAACCTACGGTATATATTCTTGATCACCAACATAATTTCATACCTCCATTTTGTGTTTGTCATGTTCAAGAGATTTCTCGCTAAATTGCAAAATATCATTAAAATTGCTAAAATTGCGATTCTTTTCCATTTCCAGGACAAACTGTGATAACATAAACCCTAAGTTACTGTGTCAACACTACTCACGGAGATGAAAGAAGACGCTTCCAGTGTTTTTTTACGATACTTTTAACAGTCAAGTAGAGAATTCTCCAATCTTCAGGTTTGAAGTGCAAAAGCAATCAAAGAATGTTGTACAAACAGACTCTGAACTTAAAGGTGGACAGCTCTTACATTACATACTGTACCTAGAAAAGTCATAACCATTTATATTAAGTATACAGCCACTCACCGCAGTATTTAAGGACATCTAAGTAACATGGTTCAGCCACCATATGTGAGGAAGGATGGGGGGGGAGTTGGTTGGGGACAGGGTCTGGCCCATCATTCCAACCTTTAAAGTTTAAACATGCAACACATAAATGATAAATGAGACAAACCGACTTGCCTTTAACCCAGCAAAATTTCCAGAAAAATTTATTAATTTCAATCAGGGAAGTAAAATAGCAATCTGCCTGCTTGAATCAAGTATACGAGCACTTCAAAATAAGCATGAAGGCAAACTCTATTGAAGTACCCACTTGATTAGAAATGAATTAATCAAGTCCTGAATGGTTTGAATCAATTATTTTTTGCTAGCAGAATAAATTTCTTTCTCTTCCATATGCAGAGCAGCAGAAGGATAACAGGAAATATAAAAGTGTCCCTTTAGACAGACACCTGTATGGGGGGGGGGGGGGGGGGGGGGGGGGCGAAAACAACAAAACAAGTATTACTGATCAACTCACAAGATATAGAAAAACATTTGTAAGCCTTGAGGATGGTAGATTTGGAAGGAAGAGGTAGTAGGTGTGGGGTGGGGGTGCAGTGCTAAAATGTTACCAACTGTTGTATAGGCTAGGTAGACTACATAGGAAGAATGGGGACAGGTAAGAGAGGAGTGAAGTGAATATTTTACTCTCAGTGTTGTTTTGTTTCCATATGCACAAAGTATAAAATGATACATCAGGGATCACATTCATATTTCCTCACCATTTTTAATTCATTTCTATCTCTCTCTCTGTCTCTATTTTTGTATATTTTTGTGTCTTTTTTCTGTTAGTTTGATTTGTATGCTCAAATTGCAAGAAACTGAAGACATATGTAGCAGCAGCCTATGGCAGACACTTATTTCTTTCAACATAAACTACTGCTGAATTTGTTTATACAAACTTGATGGATTTATAAACATGAAATTGACGAGGGCGGAGGGCTATAGCCATACATGGAAATCATCTACCGCAGAATTCTCATGAATGGATCAGCAGACGAACGCAAATATGAATACGATCATATGTAAGAGATTTTTTAGTCAATTTTGAGCGATATATATCGCTGCAATTTGATACCAAAAAATCCCATAACAATTAATGTCCAGTACCTTCTGTAGGTTTATAAATGGAATGCTGAATGGACCTCATAACTTGCCAAACAACCTTTAGATCCCTTACAAAGAAATGACATGAGCCAAAATATATTGCAGCTATGCCCCCCCCCCCCTTTCCCTCTTCTGGGAAATTTATATTTCTTTCATTCCTTGCTCCTCTCCAACTCCTCTGGCCTGTCACATGCATTTTAGCTGATACATTGTCCCATAATATGGCCATGCATGCTTGAGATTGACTCAAATTTCAGCATGGAGCTTTACGACATTCTTCTAAAAATTTGTCTGTCTATCTGTCTACTTAAATATGTCCTTATTATTGTCTGTACTCTGTTCGTTCCACATCCACCTTATCAGAAGATCCTGCTAAGAACAAAATGTTAGGACCTCTAACTTTGATATTTGTATTTAGTATATTTACTTACTATACTGTGCACAGGCTTTTGTAATACAGAACCAGTTTACTAACAATCCTAATCTTCATCTCTCTATCTCTCTTTGTCTTTGATGTAAAGTAAATGAATTATATATTGCCTATTTTCTTCAAAGAAATGTACCCATTTTCCATACTGTTTTACTGTATACATTTTAACATGTTTATGAAATTGAAATCTTTCCCTTATTAAAATTCACCAGTTGTCACTTCTCTTAAAACACAGTCCAAGGTTACCCTGTACGTATGTAGCAACTATACCTCTCACATGATAGCGCCAGACAATGACGCTCTGAATTATGTGTACTACGTATGAAGACCCAAATCAGCGCATTGTAGTTTAACAAATGCATGAACAAACATATGTACTGTACAGTGTGTTATGTATACAAGTACAACATACACAGGTTCACAAAGTGAATATTACTTGATGTTGCCAACATGCCATATGTTAACGAATAACAAACAGAGGTGGAAAATTTAATACATTTAGGGCATGGGGTCTAAATTCTAAAACTTGTGTGCAGGTATTCTTCTAGAATAAAGAATTTAATCTCAAAGTTCCTTGAGGTATGGTTAAGATAGCATACCACAATTCCACTGAGGTAAGAAAAAAACCCCTAAAAACACATACACATTATATTACCAGGTAACCAGGGCGTGTCAGAATGTAAGATGTCTGCATTTCTCTGGAAATGTAGTATGTGGGTTTGCATTTCATGATTTTGGTTGAATTAAACTCTTTTATCTTCATGTTAGGGCCTCTCAAAGTTGAGACACCCAAAGTTAAAAGGGTATAAAATACAGTATATGTCTCAAATAGAGACATTCTTGAGGCTATTATTGCACAAATTGATACCTACAGTACTGTAACCCGACACCACTAACTTTAGTAGAATATATTTGTACCAGATATTATTAGAACACAAAAGAGGTACAGTAGCTTTAAAGGAGAAAGGAAGATGGGAGGGGTGATGAGGGAGAGGAGAGGGATTGTGAGGGAGAGGGGAGGATGGTGAGGGAGAGGGAAGGGGTGGTGAGGAAGAGCGGAAGAATGGTGAGGTGAGGGAAGAGGACTTGTGAGAGAGAAGGGGAGGGATTAAAGTAGAAAAGGTTGTTTTTCTTCCAGCATGATGAATTACAGACAGATAAGGCATGGATTGGTGGACATATTCATCCTTTTTTGCCGAGCAGAGGGAAGGTAATACAGTAATTAAATTGCTATTACCTCCTTTATGGAAGAGGATGGGGGGGGGGGTGGACAATAGGGAAATGGGGTAGGTGAGGATGAATTTCATAAGACTCAGATTAGGCAAATATGTAGACATTACAGCTGTTATAAATTCTATCAATGCTCATTTATACAGTTAGTATTGTTCTCAAGTCCTTGCTTACCTGTCCCTGCCTTAATACTGCACTTCCCCAATCTACCTAATCTACAGAGTGGTATATAAATGTATTTTAGTATGAATGGCAGATCTGGGAACGAAGAGGCAGAGGGCGTTGACCGCAAAGTTACCAGTTTGTTGAATGTGTAGAAGGGAAAGAAAGTGCAATAGTAGTGATGAGATAGGTGATTATCACCACCCTGTAAAGACCCATGCTGAGGCCATTTTGGAATATATTTGAGTGATCGGAAAATGAAGAAAACAGAATCAATGGCAGATTTCTTTCTTGATATCCTCTGCACGATGTGGGACGGTTGGAGCAGAAGAATTGTTGATCATATACTATGATAATAATAATAATAATAATCATAAATGAGACTTATATAGCGCCAAATCAGTAAACAAAAGTCACTGCTCAAGGCGCTTTACAAAGAAAGTAAATTAATTTACAAAAGAACAAGTGAAAAAATGGGTCTTAAGAAGACTTTTGAAAGTAGAAAGTTTAATACCTAATGGAGTATTAGCACATAAAACACACACAAGTTTATGCCAAATTTGTCAAATTGTAAATCTAATTCCTGAAACCTTACTTCCTCTTAAATTATTTAACCACTTTAGTTTATACTGTACCAGCAAGAATACAGATAGCCTGGTTTCAAGTTACAAAATTGTTTCTCAGACATTAATGGCAATCTGGCACAACTTACAGTATACAAAGAGTGGGTCACCACTCAGCATGGTTAATTTATATACTTTGTAGAGCGCCAAAACCCCTTCAAGTGACTCAAGGATCACTCCCCCCCCCCCTTCATCTGCCTGACCACTTCTTATTTTTTTTGTTCTTCTTTTAATTAAACTTGAAGTAATCCACCTGAAATTCCATTGGTTAATATATCTACATGTTTGCTTATTTTTTGTTTTTTTATTATTTTTGTTTTTGAGATTTTGTCTTTTAAATGCTGACCATACTGTACTGTAAAATGTAAATGCAATTTAGCTCTCCAGCAGGTCACTGTCATTCCGAAAACTCCAAAATTTGGAAACACTGAGCTTAGATCTATAGATGTATACAGTTTAACAGCTCATTTACACATACTAATTATTACTACAAATTAACAACAAAATTAATTGACACAGGATTTAGATACGTTCAATGGCAAATCACAGGCAAACCCTGAATAAACATGTAAAGACTTATCTCCACGTGTTAATGCACTTCAGTCTGGGCAACATTTACACTAATGTACTGCAATAAATTAACAAAGAAAGTAATTGTTACAGGATTTAGATACGTTCAATGGTACCAAATTTTGTAGAAATTAACATTTTGAGTACAGTGTCTTTTACATTGGAAGCTATCACCAAATCACAGGCAACCCTAAATAAACACATGTACAGATTTATCTCCATGGGTAAATGCACTTTAGTCTCCAGGGCAATATGTATTGTATTACTGATCATTGTCTGGCTATCTGTATGGTTAATATTAAATGCAACATACCTCAATGCATCATGGTGTACTGTTGATGTACTGTACTGTACATATATATGCTACTGTATGTATATGCATGTTTGCAATTCTCAAGTCACGTGTGAAGGACGAGATCTTCCCCGGTGAAAGAAATCAGTTCAATATACAGAATCGTGCTTCTAACAAATAACATAAAAATGGTGACCAGTATGTAGGGACAGGGAAGGAATAGCTAACACGCTTGGGAATTGGCCAAAATTTTGATTTTTAAAAAAACAAGGAAGAAATTTGCAAGGCAACATGATGTATGAAAAAAACAATGCACATGATATGGATTCTACAGTAATTAAAAGTAAACTTACTCTTGCGAGAGAACTGTACAAAATAATGCTATATATATACGTACTGTACCATACCAATAATGTGGATGCAGTTAAAATTTATATAAGTGATACAGTATGTCAAACCATAGTACACTCAACTGCTTGTTCGTACAGTATGCATCTGTTTTATACAAGATATTGGACTGGTAAAGTTTTCATATTTTGAGTAACAAAGCAAAAGTCACAGAACTTGGAAATTTTCTCTAAGTTCGAATGTGTGTCATATTATGAAAATTGTCCAGATGACAAAATATTGAGGATCCGATCAAATTCTTTGACGACTCTATCCCTCGTTACGTTAATCCACATTTCATGATGACAGTTTTCCTAGAGTAGGATTTATCAAAATGTTGCCATCTTATTTGTAGCAATACTCAGTATTATAGGTTTGGTAAAATCGTGGACTTAACTCAAAAAGCTGCTTAAGTCAATCTTAATTAGCAAGCATAATGAAGCCTTAATTATTGCTTGATTCATCATTTAAGCCCTGTTTGGTTCAGAGATGACCTATAGCTTAGAGACAAAAAAGCTTTCATAGACAGAATCTTCCCCAAGGATAAATACCTGATAAGGTCAAATGACTACAATTTAAACACAAAGCCCCCCCCCCCCCCTCCACCCAAAAAAAAACAGAAAAAAGGCTTTTATATACTTAGCAAGCTCTAACTTTATAAACCTAAATAGTGGATTATGCTTAATATCTAGTTATTTTTTTTTCCTTTCTAAGATTTACATATCTACAGGAGGGTAAGTCGAACATTAACTAACTGGGTTAATAATAACTGTTGATCTTTTCACGCCATACCATATATATGTCACACTTACACCTGCTGGATACAGTGACTGTAAAATATCACTCTGCTTTGTTTGTCTACAAGCTGATAATAACCTTAATTATATGGCATAATTACTCAATAAACAATTAAAAATGAATCACAGAAAGAGCAAAAACAGAGCAATATGTGTCATAAACATATTCCTCTTTAACACTACGGTATATGTATAACTTCAGGACACAGTTGTACATATTTTATTGTTGCACCTACCTTTAGCACATATATTGTAACTTAGATATGAGGGTAGGGTAGTGGAGTGGAGGGGGAGGGGAGGAGTAGGGGAGGGGAGGAGTAGGGGAGGGGAAGGGTAGGTTGAGGGGGAGGGGTGGTTGACAGGACTTTGGAGGAGAAAAGTGCAAGGAACAGAATGAGAAGGGATGAAGGCGGGATAGTCTGTGTCTGTTTTGTTGATACTGTAGTTTCTCCAGTGGAGGCCTGACCTTCTATTCAGAGAGTTATTATTCCTTCAATCCTGAAGGTTAATACTTTGTGTCCCACAAAATTCATTGCCATGTCTCATTAGTTCACTGTAATTACTTCACAGAAGAAAAACCATTTTTCAGTTGATCCTTAATTTCCCAGTTCCTTCTGCAAAATTTAGGTGTTCTTTTTTAGGTTACTAGGTTACAGACAAAGTTATCTTTTTTTCTTTTACAATCCAACATTTGGTACTATCAGATTGTAAACCAATTAAATACAAGTAAATGCAGCCCTATAAAGTGATATGTTATTTGACCTTTAAAATGAACCTATGACCTGGTTTAAGTATAGGGTGTTAGGTCAACCGACAACATTCGAAACCATCAAATACTATTTTGTTTAGGCTTCTTCTTTCTCGAATTGGATATGGGCAGTTAACTATTGGGATTCAGGGTTTAACAAATTTTACATGAGATAAATAAAAGGACTCTGGCACCTCCCTGCATACCAAGAGAGAAATTTGATCTCGGGTTACCTCTCTGGATGGAATAATCTGCCAGATTTAGTTACATATTTTCAGAGATTTTGGTATGGCTGGCATGGAAGACCATAGGATGAAAATGTCCAGAGTTCAGAAAGGAAAAAAAAAAACAGGCTACCAAGGATCTGAGCATTGCATGAGGTAATATGCTCATATCCATATAAGGGTGAGATTGGACGTAAGATACTGTACATATTAAAGTGTCAGTGCGAGTTTGCCAAATTTAAACTTCGACCTTTCTAGCTTACTGTACTAGAAGTTCAGTGAAAATGACACCGTTTTATGCAATTTTCATATCGATATTCATTATCTTTTATTGAGTTATCTGTCGTCAAAAATGTTGAGCTGAATGAAATTCGCAAGATTTATTAAAAACTCTGTAGATTCTACTAATTGTCAATCAAAATTTGCAAGACTCGCCCAAACAGATCGATCATGCACCAATCACATATCTCTTGTTTGTTTTATACGAATATTAGGTTTGGGCTTATATTTACTTTCGTGGCTAGCCTGTCTTAGGTCCCTGCTCTTGTATCTTTCTCTCGGTCTTACCGATGTAGTTTGCAAAATTGTGTCATTTCCTTCCATTGCAATGAATAATTGGGTGTTTTCAGACGTTTCCTCCATGGAATTGTAAAAAAGTCGATGATACTGATCAGGCCGCATGTATGGACTATTTTGTTTATATTTGTGTAATGAACATGCTGACATGGGCGGTCGCAGTGATTTTAATATAAATCGTTCGCGCCATAAGGCCAACAGAAAATAAACTTCTTTCTTTCGATTGCGACAGCTTTTCTCCACTAAACCCACCTGATCAGAGTGCATTTAGAATAAGAAACATTGAATGATCTACTTCGAAAGTTTGTTTTCCGAAATTTCATCGGCAAACACGTATTGAGACTTTAAGCAGAGAAGAAAGAAAGTGGAGATGTTGGCAATATAGCAGCTGAGAGACAGAAGGTATTGTTTAGTGTGTGGAAGTATAGTGTATGAAGGTACTGTAAAACATGTGAGGTAATGTGTGGAAGAATAGGCTAAGTATGTGTGGCTGGGTGTATAAGCTGGTTGGAAAGGATCATAACCAAATTGGAACGAGAAACATGCATCTACTTTATACAGACTATATACATGTGATAATGGGCTTCCACAGAGTTAAGACACTGATCAAGTGTTTGCCTTGCAATTTCTCTCCTCTATCTCCTCTTCTCCCCCATCCCATCCTTCCCATCCCACCCTTCCCAACCCCCCTCCCCTACCCATCTCTTTCTCTCTCTTCATTTCTCAAATTGCTAAGTTCAAACTGTTAGATCCTTTTTTTAAGGAAAAGTCGCCCAGGAAAGAACCTGGGCACGAAAACCAAACTACCGAACGACTGATCCGCTCTCAACCCCAGTCCCATTGCATCGAAACTGTGACTGTGTGATCATAGTCGGGTGTGCATCACCATTCCCCTCAAAAGAGAAAAGGACAGATACTACACATGATCTTAGCAAAAAGGCTGAGAAGCGATCCTGTTAGATCTTGGCTCTATATCCCCACCTACTGTATGCCTGCAAGTCCACACTGTGTTAACTTGACAGAACTGACAGCTTTCGGTCTATTTACCCTTAATTGTGTTATACCTACTGACTACTGTATCATCCAGGCCAGCCAGTTCTCCTCTAAAAGAGGCTTATATGTTAAGAAGTCCCTTTCACTCTGCATTAAAGCTGGGATAAGAAGATTCTCTAAGATTAGACAGTCAGTTCAAAACCGCAGTTTGTATACCCTATACAATACCAAGTTAAATCCCCCATCTAAAACCTCTCCAAATCAGTTCTTTTATCTTTCCCTCATTTTTCATCTCATTCTGTCACAGCCTAAGCTATGTCTTACAATATCAGGTTTTTTTACCAAATGCCAAGGTTATTGTCAAAATGATTCATTACGTACGATTTAATGTCATTTATATTTCCACAAAGCTCCTTAAAGGTATTTTAATCTGTCGTTACAAGGAATACAAAGCCATGAGGGGAGAGGCCATGCAGGACAACACAAACACATTAACATATTCTGAGAGGGATACTGTGTCCCCACACCAGCTGGTTCAGTCTGTTTGTAAAACGTTTGCAGCGTAATTAATTACTTTCCCGAATGAACCTCATGAACTAGAAAAGAAACATATTATTGCTAGTTTGTCACATAGCGATGGTCTTAATAATAATGGCAATTATTCAGACATAAAAGTTGAGCTCATTAGTTGACATACTTTAAATCTTTTTTCCTTTTTAATTTATGTTGCGCTACAGTAGAGCAGTTTTCAAAAGTAATTCTTTTGGAGTAGTGATCATCAAAATTATATTTCCTGGGTATTGGGGGAGGATTAAAAGTTGTCGAGAGAACTAAATATTTGTTGAATAGATATTTTTTCAGGTTACAAAAAAAAGCTTTCAATGTGGCAGAAAAAATTACTTGCTGAGATTTGACCATGAGTGACCATATTATTAAACCTTCTAGCAGATTTTGGAACGGTTACTGATTTGATATAATTACGCTTTGGTTTCACTTTCCCATTGAATAAGAAATGCTTATATACTACCAGGCACGTTTGTAATTCAGCTAAAGGAAATACCCAATGATGTGTCGGCAATTTAAAATGCCTCATACAGTACTTATGCATATTCATACAGAAGAATACATAATTAGTTTATTGAATGGCAAGTGTGTGCAGGAAATAGTGTCCAAAAGGGAATCAAAACTGGAGTATGAAATATTTCCCGAACTTATGTAATGAGGGCGATATTGAAGAACTTAGCATGCATAGACTCCGGAAATGTGACCTGATTAATTCACTTTGGCTTTGGCTTTGAGTACATTTCTGTATGCTGCCTTGTTGGACGAATTGAACCGTAATAATAATAACCAACTTTGCGATCCTTGTTATAATCCGTGCCGACTTTGCAATCCGCGGACGGCCTCATGATTCGGGACACCAAAGAAAGAAAGAAAAAAGAAGAAGAAATAAAAAAGGAATACAAGAGGAAAGGGGAATTTTTTTTGGGGGGGGGGAAATAGTTTTGAAATCTCTGAATTTGTCTTTCATGAAATTCCTGTGTATAAAACTACTGTATAAAACTGTGCTCCTTTGTATAAAACTGCTATACCACACAGTACATCCTTGACCCTGTATGAAATTATAACCATATTTGCATCACAAATCACATTTTGTGATGCAATACTAGATTTAAAAACATTCCCTACAGGTAAGGTGTGAGGTGACAGATGTGAGCTAGGTATTCTAAATTCAGATATTATGAAAGTCTGGCAAAGAAACAAGCAGCCACTGGACAAACCCTGCATACCTATTTTTAGAGAACAATTTCAAAAAAACCCAGATTGAAAATCTTCCGATAAGCTTTGCTTCTGAGAGAAATCACACTACAGTATGTAAATACCCTTGACACAGTATCAAAGCAAGGGATGCAGCTGGCTCCAGCCATTGGTTAACACCAAATTTTCAAGACTAATTTTACCATTGTCTTTTGGAGACAATGCATGGCAGCATTCCAAGCATTTCTGGTGTCTTTTCTATATCCTTTTATATTTGACTGTCTGGTTTCTGTGTGATGAGGTGACACTTAGCACCTATCCTAGCAGGGTTCAAGGTCAGGTGGTATTACTGTATTCATTTTAGCAAGCAGACTCGCCCATGAAAACTTGAAAAAAAGAGTCAGTGCATTGTATTAGAAGTTGTTTCTTATGCTTGGTTCACCTGAATGTTACCCAACCCTTGGGACTTTTAGCCAGAAATAGAATTACAACTCATCAAACCAACACATCCTGTTGAAGATTTTTTTCATCAATTAATGATACGCCCAGAAATATGGCCTTCATAGATACTGAATGTATGCTGCTTTTGCATCAGTCAGAAATACATGCAGTTCCTCAATTCAGCCATGCCCCCCCCCCTCCCCCATTATAGCGACAGACAAGTGATCACAAATTTCCAAAAGTTTCTATAAATCACCTCCCAAAAATTCAGAGATGTATATGTGGCCAGGAGTATCGTCCAATATGTCCATATTCGTACAGATAGCGAATCAATAAACACCATCTCAGAGCTAATCTACTTAAACAATCTTGGTATGTATCTTTACATGGAAATATATTTGCTATCCAATCAGCGTAATGTTTTCAAATGGAGGAAGAGGGAAGCTGTGAGGTAATTACCTTCCAAGATCAATTACTTCCTTTAAAACAATCAAATTATTCATCTTCCACATACAGATGTCAAACGAAAATAAATAAATACTTGTTCAGTATTCACAATCAATGCCAAGGGAAACTTCCTATGACTTTGCCCAGGGAGCTGCTATTTTGGTAGCAGAGCTGTTCTTCTACACCAGAGTGAGTCATTTCAGCTCGAGAACGGCTTAGCAGACCTTTGTTACTCTAACAACTGTACCTCTAGACCAGACCACCAGGGGTGGGCAACCTTTTTGAATGAATGGGCCAGATATAAGGAGTGAAAAATTGACTGGGCCGCACCTAACCAAGGACCTGCTGTTGATTTCAAATCTTTGATTCTGAGGACTTTCAAGCAATAGGTGTGTGTACTAATCTGTATTCACAAAAACATAATGTCAATACAGTACAGTTGATAATTAATGGGGATAACAGGCCTACCAGACAGAATCATTAGTGCCGATAAACTCTAAGCAGCTAGCTCGTTTTTTGTGATGATGTAAACTAGTTTGATTTTTTTCTTTTTCTTGAGACATCTCACAGGCCGCAAAAAATATCTCATTGCGAGCCGCAAAAATATCACTGGCGGGCCGCATATGTTGCCCACCCCTGCTCTAGACAAAGAGTAGCTTACATTGGTAATTTTTCATTTTGTAGCATCTTATGGTAGGGGGGAAAAAAAATAAAAAATCATTCCCTTTTTTACGCTCATCCTAAAAAGGATTATAACTACAGTACTCATCCAACTCGCTGATCAATATAAAACTGAACGATCGTTTTCCAACCACGGTTCTGTAGTCACTTACAGATCTATGTTAATTATACAGTAGAGGAGTTAATCCATGTCTACTGTGAGGAAAACCTCTGGACTTCATTTTGTAGACCTGCTCAGCATGAAAGAGCAAACAGCTTGCATTTTTCTATGAACATCTTCTTTCTAATTAAAAGTACATCCAATTAACCAGCAAACTATATGCAGAGGCTCAGAGGATTAACATGCATGGAGCCAGGATGCTG
>KN884299.1:92386-105298 GCA_000934455.1 Apostichopus parvimensis
GTTTTATAAGTTCATTGGCTTTCACCGTGTAGCTATGATACATGTAGTTTGTTGCAACTTGTACAGAATTCTTGTCTGGAATTTTGCTCACCAAAATGCAAGATGTATTTTATTTCCTTGTCCTGGCAATTATTGAAAAAAGTGTAACACAGGGCTCATCAGTATTTGGTCCAAAAGCTTAACAATTAAGCTAAAATTGCTCAAAGGCTTTCAAATGTAAATTTTCTGCAGAATCTGATCCTCCACGCTTTTCTGAGAAATTTAGGGTAAATGTAAAGTATAGGATAATGAGATACCTCAGGGAGGGCAAACGTTTGTGAGGGTGGCCTTAAAAATAGAAGATCAAAAGTACAATATGAAATGTATCCCAGAAAGGTAATGAGGGCGGTATTGAAGAATTTAGCATGCATAGACTACCTGATGAGTGACCTGATTAATTCACTCTGGCTTCGGCTTTGAGTACAATGTTGCTGTATGCTGCTGTGTTGGACGAATCTAAACGTAATAGTAATTACTGACATTACGATCCCCGTTATAGGCATTGCTGACTTTGCAATCCGTGATCCCCCTCCCCCCCACAACTTTGCAAGGTCGGTAGGAGTGATTCCATAGTTATACGTTTCGGTAAATCAAGGTTTCCTACAAACACAAATTTCAAAAACACTTTAGTTTGATCAGCTACAACCCTTTTTTTTCCTCAATAATATTGCACAAGTTTGGTAAAACTGTGCATGGCCAAGGCATGCAAGAAAGCTGGCGTAATCACGACAACAACCGAACACAAACTGAAATAGTATTTTACTTTCATCGATGACAAATCGAACAAAGGAAAAAAACTTCCGCTTGGTGTTACCTATGCTGTTTTTCTAAATTAATAACAATAACTGCTGGCGCGTTAAGTTTGATTTATTTCAATCTTCTTATTCTCTTCGTCATTCTTTTATTTTTATTTTTAGTTGCCTTGATTCATTGAACCTTAACCAAGCACAAACCAACTGTGGGCAAAGAACAAGACACATCACATAGCTGGCATAGTTACCAATCGAACATTTCCTTAAATGGTAAATAGAAATTGGAAGTCCCAAGTCACGCGACAGGTTTCGTTTAAATTTAGCCTCAAAATAAATGCGACTGTAACAGAATCGAGGCAATGACAAAAATAGCATTGCTGGAGTAGTAATCAAAGGTTAAAATATTGGGAGTTATTACAATTAACTTAGGCGGAGTGTATAGCCTAGTGGTTAACGCCGGCGTCTCCCAGTCATGAGATCCCCGGTTCAATTCCCGCCGACAGCAATGTGTGTCGCCTCCATGGCTTCTTTCGCGAGTTCCTGCTTGCGGGAAGATCACATATACATACATACATACAATAAAATACAAACCTTTATCATTTCTTTCATGCTATGCCTCTTACATAGACAATGTGATCAATCAAAGTATCTTAAATTTAACATGCTTTGGAGACCAAAGTTCACAGATTTGTTTTTTTTTTTGGAATTAATGTATTAAAAAATAATATGGTTGGTATTCCACTGCTTAGTGGGCTGTGGAGGGAGAGGGGGAGAGGGGGAGAGGGGGGAGAGAGAGGTGCCAAGGGGAGGGACCGTGGAAGTTTAAGTGATCTGTTTTCTGAGGTCATGCACAAATGAAACTACTAAAGATTTCCTGTGGGATTGTCGGCTTCTTGCTCATTTGCATACTTGGCCCCCTACCCCCTCCCCACCCCACCCCCCTCTTTGGCCCTCTTCCTAGTTGTAAGAAAACAGCACAGATTAATAATACATCAGGAAATGCTATTGGAAGAACATACAGCCCACACTGGCGGTTTCTTTAGGTATCGGTAAGTTTAGTACACATGCATATCTTTCATGAAACGCATGGCAACTGTGCGACTCCTTATTCTGCAGATCAGAATAAAATGTTACCACCTAAAAGAACAAGTTTACCGGTAAAACTTGTACCAAATTATGACTGAAATCCCACATTAATGACTACAAACATATCTGTGGATGTAACGCTTGATCTATGAGGAGCATACAGTTTAAATGTTTAAATGTTCAGTCTATGGGTTTCTTCCCCACAAATTTCAGAAGTATTTATAAGCATATATGTTGGGAAATTTGGAGCTAATTATAGGCCTCATTTATAGCCTCTAGATGTATTCATGACTCAATAATGCACCATTTGATGTCATAATATTTGAATTCTTTTCTAGGGAAAGATCCCAGGACCCCTCTCCCCCCCCCCCCCACATGGGATTGGCATTCAACTAACCCACATTCCCACCCCTCTATCGTACAAATTTTGATCCGACTACAGCTCTTCTACAAAGGTTCATACCACTACCAAAATCAGTTGGGACACAATTGCACCTTCAGCTCCACAAACTTAGAACAAGCTAAACTAATCTTAGACCAAACAGAGGATGGCCTTAAAAGTTTGAATGAACTCACATATATATCAAACAGACACTGATCGTGGACAAACATCTTTAGCTCGTATCCTAACCTCCAGTCCTACCTAGCTACTGTTTGGTTTCCCGATAGTGAAAATATGGAGTCACTCTGACCAACCTTGCAAATTGTGAGGTGGACTGCCGATTGCAAAGTCGGCAATGACTGTAACAGGGATCGCAAAGTCTGTAATTACTGTACTACTGTCAGTATTCGTCCAGCACAGTAGCGCATGCAGAAGCCTTGTACTCAAAGCCAAAGTGAATTAATCAGGGTCACACATCCGGATTCTATGCATGCTAAGTTCTTCAATACCGCCCTCATTACCTTTCGGGGGAAACATTTCATACTGTATAGTTTCGATTAACAAATGTCACCCAAGATAGAGCCTGCATGGGCATGAAAATCAAACAAATTGATCCACTCTCAACCCATAGTCCCCTTACATCAAGATTGTAACCCATAACATCATGATGATCTGTTTCCATGACAACTCCCTGAATGTTACATACATGTCAAAGTGAGAAATGTAAGTCTCACCTGAACTGACCTTGCGTAAATGCCACTGTAAATAGTTTTACCACACAGTAAACATTATATATAGACACCCATTGGAAAAGTGTGGGAGAACTTGTCCAACCCTATGATATAAATGGAACAGTCCAAAAAGATATTTCTAGCTATCACATCTAGGAGATGATCCCATTTTACATGTGGTGGTAAGATCTGACATTCCAAAGCTATTGTGTGCGACTACAGAAGCAGAACACGGTCTCCTATTGATCCCATAGTAAACATTTCTCGTTACAGGGAAGAACCAAAAAAAGGTTTCAACTTTAGAACTAACTTACAAAAGACTGACAGAATTAAAGGGGCTCATTACCAGTTGAACTAAATAAATGTTATTTAATGAGGAAAAAAAGAAGAATACTTCACTAAAAAAGGGCTGAACAAAGGATTGAACATAATTAGTTGGCCATTAAAATCTGAGTGTTATCTTGTCACCTTGTCTATCGCAAGATGAGGGGCCAGTATCTATCGTAAATATAGGACAGAGTTTGTTTTTCTGTATGTTTGGGCAAGATTTTGTCTCACACCTGTTGCTTCCTAAGAAATTGTCATACTGCGGGTATCTGGAGGCCTTTTTGGAATCCTTCACAAATGTTACGGATCTGTTTGTTTGCATGTTTTTCTCCTAATTAGACACGCTCAAATTTGGGCACCATGATACTCGTCCTGTTTTATGTCTATAAATAAAATCTTAATTCAGATGCCAGATTCCCCAGCCGTTTTTTCTGCCGTAAAACTATGCCAGAAAGTAGTCTGACTGTAAAGTTGGCTGTACGTTTAAAGTCGCAAGAATCTTTGCAGACGCTTAAAGAAAATTAGTTCTAAGATAAACTGAGATGTCAGTAAAAGTAGTTCCAAAGAGAATTGCAAAATAGTTCTGTGTTGTAAAGGGATGGTATTTAATACTGCCAAATAGAATATGTGTTTCCCTCCTCTCCCTCTCACCATCCCTCAACATTGTGACCATGGACATAGTACCAGACCATAAATCACTGTATTCCCTATGGCAAAATGAAGGATTGTTAATTTTGCATACACACCTAGCTACAACAGAGATATTCAATTGGGTCTGTTTATGGACGTAACTAACATTTTCCCACGCAGTAGTCAATATGTATGGTTGTCAATGAACAAAGCTAGATAAACACGAGCTGAACTCGGCCAATAATAAGTGCAAAGAACCCATTCAATAAATATCTTATCTTTTGACAATATCTAACAATAAACACCTAAATAGGAGAGCAGTACTTAGCCAATTTTCTCACCATTCTGCCATTATTTGTAACACAAATGAAATTTAAATAGAGGTAGGTTCAATTCAAATGCTTTTAAGCAGCTTTTATTGAGTTGAAATTGATTACTATTTTCAATGCTAGTCTGTAGTTGAATCCCTATAACAAATTACCTCAAAAAATTTTGTCTAGTCACTTGACAAGATCATATCAAGTAGTGAAGCAAAAGTCCAACAATTTTGAAATTCGAAAATTGTTTTTTTTACATAGTGTTTTATGTTACTACTGTGAAAAGTGGATCCGGCCGACAAAATATTGAGGATCGAATGATATTCATAAATTTCTCAATCAATTACATTCATTTGGTGGAAAAAATATAAAAGGATGTCTAAGGTTGGTAAGTTGCAATCTTATTTTACGGAAAGCTCTTGATATGTTTGGAAGAAACTTAATTTGAACATTCAACAAGCAATTTAGGTATCAGATAATCCAAATAACCCAAAATGACCAGGCCAGCACTTGCAGAAATGATGCAGTTGCCAAGTACCTTTCTCTACCCCCTCTCCTCCACCCCCCTCACCCCCAAACACACACCACTAACATGAAAATATCGTCACCTATAACTGCCCCCTTTTGAATCCACCATGCCAAACGCTTCATATACATTCACTATATATCACAGCAGTAACTATTGTGCCACCCTAATACCTACTAAACTTCTACAAAAAAGCATAAAACAGTACAATTTATAAATGTTAAAATAACTACTGAACTATATACTCTACAGTACATATCATAAAGTTCAGTTTTCTGTACAAAAGCTTGTTGACGGTTGAATATTGTACAGGCTTGATATTAAAGGAGCAAAATTAAAATGCAAAATATGACGACAAACTTGTCTACTTTGGATTACATATTCAGAATGTATGATAACAACTGGCCGAGAAACATTAAGGCATGTTTCTTTCATGTAACTACATTTCCTGTATCTACAGCAGAGCTGTTGCTACAAACATCGAGACACTCGGGCAATGTTCCACCCTTGTACAAGCTGACATAATCACAACATTCAAAGAGAGAGGATTGTACACGACCAACCAAGAAATTGAAACATAAAATAATCCATCATTCACATACTGTAAATAAGAAGACATAAGATCCAAGATGAATTTAACAGTTGCACGACAAACCGATACTTTGGGAAATTTTTGTCCCCACATCAAAAAAATAGCCAGGTCAAAAAGTTCAGAAGGGCTTACATTTTGTCCATGAAAATATTAAAATATCAAATATGATTTAGAGGTCGGTAAAACAAAGAACAAAACTTACTTGTTCTTCTTCCTTGTCGCTGTCTAATATATTTCCCATCTTGGTTTTGGGATCTGTTTTCTCTAGGAATGTTCCCGAAGTTGAATCGACTACGATGGACGGAATGCGATCGCGAGAATGTGCTTTAGGATTGCCACTAGTCCTACTCTCCTCTCCGCTTGCACTGTATAAACTCCTGCTCTGTGAATTAACGCTGAAAGCCTCACTGTTGGATACCTCTGAGTCCTGTGCGGCATCAATTGACGCATTCACGGTTCGAGTGGTCGAGCCTGGGAGCAGCGATGAATGGCTGACCCCGAACTCTCCTGTATCGACTGTTTTTGAGTTACCAGCTGTTGCTTCGACGACAGCATTTGTATGAGTCACATGGCGTACGGCTATACCACTGTCGACGTTCACGCGATTCTCCTCTCGATTTATATCGCCGTCTGATGTCGGCCGTTCTCCGGCACTGCCAAACAAGTTCTGATCTAGACCTGGCTTGATACCAACGGTTTGATTCCGTATCTTTTTCTGGTTCGACTTTGGGGTAGAGGATAAAGGTCTATTAATACCGTCGTCATTTATACCACTGTCATCGTCACCGTTGCCGGCGACCTCCGATGAGAGGATGACGTCGGTGTGTTGGAATGCTTCCCTCTCAGCACTTACCACCTCATCCTCCGGCCTCCTCTTGCAGTCATCGTGAGAGACAAGACTCTGGCTCTGCAGAGACAGGTTCAACGAGGACAAGTCTGCCGAAGACCAGAGATCATCTTCCTCCGCTGTTACTATTAAAAGGACGAACCAGAACAAACACAGCGGTTTAAAAAAAAAAATTAAAGTGTCTAAGCAAACAGGGTGTTTTTAATTACTTCCTCATAGTTCAATCCCATGATGCACCTGGAAAATAACCATCTGAGCTATTAATAATCATAATGAGATATGTATGCGTCTACCGACTTACATCACAGACTGGTGGTATAAAATTAGAATTGGCAAAAGACGACTCTGGTGCGTGAAGAGTGATAAATACGCATGCTGTCATAGGAATTGAGGGACAACCCCCCCCCCTCCTCTACCCCCCAAGGAAAGGTCATACCAGAATGGCAGAAACTAAGATGCAAGGTCTATGGGAATGCTATGTAGTTTATATCTGAAAACATAGTACATGGAATCTATAATATTAAGAGATTATTATCTGAGAGCTGCTACTTTTATAACACACAATTGATAAAGTACAAACTAATGTCAAAGCATGGAGCTGCTATTCTAAAAGCTTCCTGGTTAATGGATTATGTTAGGAACACACTATCTTGAAGGAAACTTCTCCAAAACGGGAGATATATTCATATTTGCTCCCTTCCCCCCCCTCCTCCACCTCCTACATCTTCGTACCATGTATGTATAACACTGTGGCGTGGACTGAGAAATATTCCAATTTAGATAACTATGTCTCCATCAGATATTCACATGAATGTTAAGTTTCCTAAGATATAGGAAGGCATCTCTTTTAGCTGGTCACAGGTGGGAAAGTGCTTGGAAAGGAGAGGTGAGGGGTATAGGGGAATATAGGGGTACTCATGCCTGTGAAGATGGCTTCATCTGTCCGATAGAAAGGTTTCATTTGAAGACCTTTAACACAAAATTAATCTTTTCAGCTTAAAATTAAACAAATCACCTGTAATCACCTGTCTTCTCGGGAAGGTTAAAAATAACCTTATAAAATGCCCACCCAATTTCCTCCTAATATCACTGTATATATATCAAATTTTATGAAGCCATGGAGAAATTTATTTGACTATTGCTTGCCAGAGGCGACCAGTACCGTAGGTGAATGTAAGTCTGTATTATGAATTATTGTATAAGTTTACATCAATTCCAGCAGATAGACGTTGGGTTGTCTTAATCTATCGCAATACTTACAATGCTGAAATGCATCTTACTTATGCAAATATCTGAAAATTGATAAATCTGCTTTCTTCACTAATGAGTGACATCATTTTAATAACAGCTTATATAATATATTTATATAAATATAGTACTTTGCATCAAAGTGAATTACATCATCACTGCAGTTCACCTGAAAATATTTTTGTCTTTCTTTATCCAAAATATTTAACTCACTTCTTTACAGAGGAAAATAATATTTCTACAAAAAAGTACAAAAAACTATAAAGAACCTTGAAAGCTAAGGCAAAACATTAAAAAATATGTCAGGTTCCAAGTATAAATCAACAAGAAGATTATAATAAAGAAGAAAAGCTTTTGATAAACTTCTACCTATATGACATCATAGACCATCTAGGAAATGGGGGCGGGGAGGGGGGGGGGCCATTAAGCAGTCAAACTAAGGTTACATTTAATTGACCATACAGTATCTCATCTTATTGTACATATAATATATTGAGATGGGGTGTCTTCAACTAACTGTGTGGAATATTTTTCTGTACAAGTGTCCCATTGCCTGCTAACATCCATCCCTTTAAACATCTAACGAATCCTTATTCATTAATCATTGCTAATTAAACCTTCAACTGCTGTTGAAGAAATGTAGGTGGGCGTGAGTATTTAATAAGACAAAAGACCAGAGCAAGTATAACCACGTATAATGTCTGGCCTATTATTTCATATTTTTTACTCAGTTGCTAGAAAATGCCAGTTCCAAAAAAATCTTGTTGAGCTACAGTATATTTAAGCAAATTGCCACTGGCATTTTCCTTGAATTTATACAAAAGCATTTGTGTTTCTATAACTGGCAGAAAATGCCAGTCGGTGCATTTTTGATATTTTTTTTCTTTTTTTGCTATTGACAATGATGAAATCCACTTGCATGTAACCGGTTAGTAACCTTAATTCGGAGGCCCGAGTGCTAATCAAGTGCTTACATATTTAATGGTTTTAATTGTTATCTGAGATCTCTTATAATATGGAACAATTGTGCAGATTTCATTCGCATTTCATATTTTACTCTCAAAGTTAATCCAAACCATGGGCAGTTTAACTTTTCTTTCTGTTAGTTTTATGTCTGTATAAAATAAATTATTATAAGTCTATTGATACAAGCAAAAAAAACTAGAACTATTTTTTTTTAAAAGAACAAAATACCTATATATACTGAGCATTCACCAACTGATGGTGACAACTGGGTACTTATACACTTTATTAATGAGCCTATAACAGTCTCCACAACTAAGCACTATTAATAACAGTTTCCCTATAAATAGCAATGTTTCATGCTGGTATTCCAAATATGTCATACTGGGTGGAGACAATAACCCATAGTGGGCAGTCAACACTTTACCAGCCTTCGAATCACGTAATTTTTACACCATTTTTACAAGTCTCTGTAACCCCAACAGGTGTTCTGGATATCAACAAAAGCCTGACTCCTCCCTGATGACAAAAACCTGTGTACTCTGGCTAACGAGCGAGAATAATTCACCAATATTGTCGCAAATCTCTGTTAGCGTTGTTAGTTTTAATGAATTACAGGCCGCTCAACAAGGCCGGGCTCAATCAGGTAAATATTGACCGATGTGTAATATTTCCAATAAAAAAAAACACATGAATTTTTGAAAGTAGGATGTATGACAGGGTTTGCCTCCATTTTCTTTTTTTCATAAGAAAATAAAGCTTTTTTTTAAAAAAGAACCATGCCATGTGGTATCAAGAAGACTGACAATGCCAAGCAGTGAAATATCATTTGTCCACAATCTCTTTTCTGTTGCAGGTGACTCAGAACTTAACTTTTGCATGTAAAAAACTCTGATTTCACTTTTCAGACAAAATCAAGAGGAAGGGGATAGTTGTTTAACTGAATAGTTCATCAAAATTTTTATGATTAATGTGACACAGATTTCCTTTAATGAAATTCAACATTAAAATCATTCTGTTAAATGTTACCGTTTCTAGACAGTTTTTGCGACGTACCCCTTAAAATATTTTCCGCCTCCTATCAAGGGTCGGGATCCAGTCTACAAATCACTGTTCTATGTTACATTGACCAATGACGGGAATAAAAACTTATAAAAAAATTAAAGAACAGCAACAGAAAATAATGAAAAAAACCTAGCCAATTTTTTTTTTTTTTTTTTTCCCATTTATGTTGTACTTATAAAGACTGGCAAATCACAAGGCCAAAGGTTCATTATATTTCCCACAAGTTTCTCACAAATGACTACATCACTTGAATGCTCTCCAGTAGATGGAGGCACTATTTTCTGCCACAAAATACCACCTTTTCAAATCGAGCAAGTACCGTGATGATTCAAAGAATTCCTGAACACTAGATTAAAGACCGACTCTTTCATGTCCCTTATTCTACAGAGCTAAATGACTTTTATATACCGTACAGTTTTATACACAAATAATGAGTTAAAGGCCATCAGTATTGGCAACAACTCAAATAATGGTTACTCCAGCTCCAACAAGCATTTTATTACAAGTCTCAAAGTATTCGTCCTCCCTGAGACGACATATCTTACCACACATGAATGACTCGAAATAATTTGGAAAATTTGAATCCAGAACCACTGGGAAAATATGTTTTTCAAAACTTTCTTGGCACTTTTTTTTCAATTAATTTGGGAACAATACTGCCTGCCCTTTAATTATATACGATATGTAACTGAATGAAGTTCTTAGAATGGGCCGATGACTGATGAGTCCTTTGTCCAGTTAAATATCTATATCAATAGGTTTTGTCTTTAGTTTCAAAAGGAAAAGATCATAATATCATCACAAACAAGAACCATTTCAGAACAACAGGACTTCGAAGTCATCATATTTAAGCCTGTTATTGCATGGCTGTTTCAAGGTTCAGTAAATCTGTAATTTTTTAGCCTAGGTATGCTATAGCTTCCACAGTACAATAAAACATACCAGAGAGTTAATGATATTAAGGATCTCTGCCAAACTGGTTCAAATTTAGCAAATCATTAACAAAATCAACACAGGATTAAATTTAATATTGTATTAAGTAACTCGTCAAAGAGCAGATGCCTTCATACAGAAAGATATATCGGTAAAAATGTCAGATGAAAATTTAATGAATTCAATTTGTGAACATATGTGTACAGCCTTGGTAGGTTTTTTTTTTCAATGTTGCTTTTTATCTGTCCTGTTTGTATACTTCTAATTGGATTGTTTACTTGTTTTTTTTTACTTTTTTATGTTTCTTTTCTATTTCAGTTGTTTTGTTAGTTTACTTGTTTGGTGGTATATATACATATTTTTTGTTATTTCTGTGTTTGTTGATTGATCTATTTTGTTTCTTAAATTGTTTATTTATTTATCTGTTTCGTCCTTTCCAATATTTTTGTTCATTGTTTATTTTGTCAAAGTACAGCCACCAACTCAGTCAATCATGTCAAATGATCATCTATGTAGCACAAATTGCCAGTTTGTCTGTGAATGATTTTTAGTTTTACAATTGCATTGACAAGGACATCCCTGTACACAGCGGCCAAACAGTTATTGTTCATGTATTTACGTATGTATGCAGTTTCAAACAAAGGATTTTACCAAGTTAAATTTCGGTCAAAATTGATATGAAATGTATAGCACCTCAGAGGAGGTTTCAAGTTATTTAGAATGAAGACCTGGCTTTATTTACTGAGACAATATTTTATATGATTGCATAATTTTACTGTTTAGCATATTTTGGGGAAATGCTGCTGTTCATCAAAGAAATTGCAGACAAATTCTTTGAAGTTAGTTCAAGTTACGTTGTGCTATTTGTTTACATCAATGAATAACAACTTTTAGCGAGTGCACATATACGTCAGGAGTGATGCTAGTTGGGAAAGGCTTTGGGATTAAGAAGTAATCAGACTTAGGATAAAGGGATACAGGAGGGGTAGGATGGAGCGATGGGTAGATTGGGGGATTGGGAAGTGGTAGGATCAAGGAGAGATGGTGAAGGTAGAATAGTTTCTTAAGAAACATAGGCAGAGCTCTGTCAAAGGTCTATATTTTGCATTGACTATTAAATTAGATTATAGATGTTATTAAGTGTTAAGAAAAGTAAATGAATGATTAGTTTCTATGAAAATCTGAACAAACTGAACAAGGTGACTATAATTGGGAAACTGCCTGACCGTCCTGATGTGAAATCTCCCACAAGTTCACAAGTAATTTGTTCAAGTACTTCATAATATAACATTTACTAAAACTGGATAGAAAGGTTTTAGATAGCTGCTTCAAAAATAAAAGATTATAAAGTATGTTAACAAATAAAACATTACAAGGTAAACATTTGCTTTATAGCGAGATTACACAATGGAGACTCAGTCATTTTTATTGACACATGGCAGTTTCTAGACATGAGATCCCACAGTAGCAACCAACACACACAATCAAATTCATGATAATAGAGGGCAGTATATCACAACTAACATATTGAAAATGCTAATATTCCACTATTTCTAAATAGCTTGCATGCATGCACAATTACTTCCAAACACAAAGTGGTCGTTTTAGAGGCAACACAATAAAATGTATACAAAATGTTACAGAAACGAACAGAAAACAGGGTTAAAAGATTATAACTTGTAAACATACTTCACACACAAGTACACACATGCACAAAATATACTCAAACTAAACTCAAAATCTCAAGTTTTAGGGAATTTCCACTTCACACTTGTTGGTGCATTTTCTTGGGTATCAACTTAACAAACAAGCAATAGTCAAGACCATTCTTCTGCAGTTTGGCCTGAATTAACTGCCCTTTTTTCATACCATGAAATTACAGTAACCTACATCCTAGTTTAATTTTACCTCTCCCCCTTTCAAGGAGAAATACAGTAAATCTTCATCACAACATCTTTTGAGCATGTGAGAATACAACAGACCACCCAGGGAAACAACTAACAGGTGCTTCAGATGTCTATTATACTCTTTTAGAAAAACCCAGTGACTTTCATTCAACCTCTTCCTGCCACCCATAACCCTAGACATTATTGCAGCTCAGTTTCCTACCTCACGAGTTATCCTAATACAACATCAAGCTACTTTATGAAACATATATATTGGTTTAATACTTCAATTAATTTAGTTCCTAAATTGCATGGATTTCCCTTCCATTTTATTTAAAAATTCAGCATTTTTGCCAATTAGACTTTTCCCAAGTTTAAAGAACATATTTGTGGTGACTTGTCACTTCAGTGTATTAAGAATAAGTTTGTCATGTCTTGGATGTGAAAACAAGCACTTTTGATATTAAACAATTTCCAGTAAACATTAGCACCCTGAACTCTTAATGGATCAAGTAGGGCAGAGGGATGAATGGAGGGGGGAGGGGAGAGGATAGGAAGGGGAGGAGAGGGGAGGAGAGGGGAGGGGAG
>KN884299.1:118699-133980 GCA_000934455.1 Apostichopus parvimensis
TTCCCCGCCGACAGCAATGTGTGTCGTCTGGCAAGGGTGTTGTTCAATAACAACTTCCCGACATGGACGTTAAATGGATGTGTGCCGAGAGATTGGCTTCGGTCAGCTTGCGAGTCTATAAGCCTCCATGGCTTCTTTCGCGAGTTCCTGTTTGCGGGAAGATCACATATACATACATACATACATACATTACAAATGATGAATTGGAAGCCTTATCTATATTATATGTGGAGTTTGCTCAATGAGCAACAAAATCCACCAGGCGGGCGCCCTTGAGTATGTGTGGAAGGGGGAGTGGGGTGGGTAAGGTGGGGTGGGGAGGTGGGGTGGGGTGGGAGAGGTGGAGATGAGAGGGAATGTGCTGGACGGACTTTTGACAGCAGTGTCACTAGCATGTATTTCACAATTCACTGGTATATTGCAAGAACAGACGGGTTCGATAACCGATATCAGTATTGTCTTCATAGTTTCGAAAATACTTCGTTGGAAGCTGTAATCATCTAAACGCTTTGAATTAGACATAATCATGTTCTTATTCACTTCAGAGACAAACACCAGCATAGCTCCCAACTGTTGAGAAGGCAAATGCGGGTCCATGCCACGAATCGCCGTCCTGGGGGAGGGGTATAAGGGGGGGGTGTCACCCTCCCCCTTTTGATTTTTTTTGGAATCCTGGTGATGCCTACATGTAAAATGGTGGCACTTAGAAAGGCTTTTGTCACCCAAAATTTTCTGAGAAATATGCATTTTTTTGTGCGTAACATCAATAAATTGAATAGTAGGTGATAATTCATGCTTTCCCGTGGCATGAAAATGTTCGCTGCTCGCCCCAATGAAAAGAAATATAGGCTAATTTGAGGTTCAAATGATGCTGTAAAGGAGGTTTTATACTCTATTATGCTAAATGCTAAAGAAATGATGGTTGCTAAGTCAAAATTTGATGCAATTTTTTTTATGTATACTTGACAATTACAATGCGGGTTTTTCGGATGCTTGCGCGGGTCAGCGGGTTTGGGTGTTAGAATGCGGGTCCAACCCGCGAAATGCGGGTCAGTTGGGAGCTCTGCACCAGTATGTCTCCTCAAAGATTGTTTGCTTTCAAACAGCAGCTAGGCAAACATTCCAAATGTACCACATAAATTAAGAGTAAAGTTATTGAAAGGAACACTTTGGAGCAAATCTACAATTATGACATCATAGACCACATACTGTGATCCATTTGTTGGGGTAATTAATTAAAGGTTTAACTCGTCAAAATAGATTACATTCCATCAAGCATATACATGCGGTGATTATGAACTAAACCAGTGTAGAATATCTTTTCCTTCTACACAAGTGTAATAGTGTCTGCCACCATAATATCACATTGCATCCTAAGGCAATGAAAACAGCCGAAATAATTTAGTTTTTTTGGAAGGTTAACTCTTGTTGACACTGGAGGTTGAAGCTGATGGGAGAGGGGGGGGGGGAGGACATGCGAGGTGGGTTGGGCAGTGGTTGTGATGCTGTGGCCGAGTGGATGAAGGCGGTGGCATTTGAAGCAATGATGCTTATCAATCGGGAGCTAGTTTCGGGTTCGATACCAGGCAGGGTCATGGTAAGGTGTTTTTTTCATTCAGGAGGAATCTACTGTGTTTCCATCTGAAATGACTTTCTAAATTGAAAAGATTCCAAATTTGAGTTAAAATGTTGAATTGGAGGCCACCCGACGTGTTAATTGTAATCCATAAGCCCTTGCGGGTTTCTCCCACATTAGTGGTATTTAAGCGTCGTAAAAATAACTGCTGATTATTATTAGTATGATTATTTGCCCTTTTAGTGAATGTGTAATATTAATAACAAATATACAAGAAATTCGAAATAGTATTCATTCATGCTAATTAGTTGTTCATGGAATTCAATATTTCAGGAAGTAAATGGTTTTTCAAATGGAGATCAAAGTCAGTTTACAGTGTTTGTTTTGTCCACATTTAGGGTTTTAGGTTTTAATTCAATACCTTAGGGAGCGCCGGGGAAGAAGAGGAAAATACAGAAAATATAAAGTTGGAAAAATTTTATTTTAATGCTTATTTCTGAGATTAAATGAAAAACAGGTGTTTATTAAAACAAAATAAGTTGAAAAAATATACAAAACAAGCAATATTACTTAGAATCATTCCTTAAAATGTTCATATGGTTATTACAATGGTTAGCAATGTAGTACCAATCTATTACCTGTGCTCATTAGTTTACAATGCAAATGATTTCAACCCCATTAATACAAATTGTTGGGGCTTTTTTTATCGCAAAATGTTTTCTGGATGGTACAACAATTTCAGTGTGAGACATTGTTCGTCACTCTTTGACAAAATTGTGAACAATACAAGCAAAGTTATGACCAAAGTCTGAAGACCATTTCAAATGAATTTCAAACTGAAATAGAAAGTTTGATTTCAACATATGAAGCAATGTTTGTGATTTTTTTTCCTAAAAAGAACTTGAATTTTTCCTTCAACATTTGGTATGAAAAATAGTATAAGTAATATGACACAGAAAAGTCTTAAACACCAGAGGATAATAACTTTTCCTTTCCAAAAATTAAAATAAAATGCAATTTTTAAGAGCTTTATCCCTATTTAAAGAAAAACAGAGGAAAGAAAGAAAAAAATAAAGTAGCACACAAAAGATCCCATTGCCACCATTTCCGGGTCTAACCTACTTATTACCAGAGATTACATTCCCTGGGAGAATTTTAACTACAGTGAGTTCACACAAGATCTTACTTTAATGCATGTTTTTTTTTTAAATTTTGTACACAATACCATATGAGAGCATTGCATCATAAATAACACTGTATGCTGTTCACACATCAGGACAGGTCATGTTAAATGTGGGGTCACCTTTTTCACTTGGAGAGTTTCAAACTTCAGATTTGATTTTGAACACAAATTTGCAAACCTTTGGTTTGCATGAAGGCTGTGATGAGGTACCCTTTCTTTCTTTATCTAAATCTAGTACAAATTCAGCCTCAACATCCACAAATTTTAATCTGTTCTGAACACATGAAGAAGGATACTTTGAGCTGTATTACAACAAATATGAAGTGAAACGGAGAAGATATTGTCAAGCCTACAAAGTCAACATAAATTTGGAATGTGCGTAGCAAACTAAGGAAAACGAGGCAAGGTTTAACGAGTTAAAGAAGCTTCTATGAAAATGCCTATATCTTATGTCCAAGAAAGTGACCGAGAATTTGGAAAATAAACTAACATGAAAAGAAAAAAACATGAAAGAAAATGTATAAATTGCAAAACTGCTACTCAAAATATCGACATTGCTAATGTCTCCCTGGCCTACGAAGCTATTAAACTGGCTTAAAAGATAATATATATGCATGTACTTTATCAGTGAAATACCCTTCTTGGTTCAGTAACAACCTCAGCAGTTTACCCTCATCATGCATAACATATTTATGGTTTGGATTAAAGGTCAAAAACTCCCAAAAGAAATGCAGAGATGCCAAGTTTGAAAAACACTTTTCAATACTCAAGAAACCAAAAAAAAAAGTCTTTTATAAACAAAATTAGTACTTTTAATACGTCATTAAACTTTTCCGTATATAATAGAAGCCGTAAAATAGAAGCCGTTTTCAGTCAACCCTCCTCACTGATCAGTTAACACAGCTTGACATAAAGTTTGGTGATATGTTTACTCCTAATTATCTTTGCAACACCAACGTTCGTATATATTACTTTCTGATGCGGAGATCTGACTGTAATACACCAATGTGTTTTAATTTATTTGTCATGATTTTTGTGACTCACTCTCAAACCCAATGTAGTTATGTGGAAGTAGGAGTTGTATGTCTGACGATATCAGAGACCAGAAAAATACTGGAAATGTTTGGTTGTCTCAGACAGGCTGTATTTACATACCTAGGTATTTATTTCCCCTCCCATTTTACCCATCTCCAAATTAAATATTAAATGACAATCTACACAATATGCAACTTGGAATATTTTAGTCCTGTGCTGCTACCTACCCACTTGCATATCTCACCTCTTACTTCCATGTAGTTGTACCCTGCTGACATAAACCTTGGAATGTAATTGTATTTGTATTTAAAACTCCCCATCCACCCGAGCCTTCAACCTTATATGATTTATCTATTACCCCTGATACCCCCTTCTACTGACCCTCTAACTTAACTCCCATCCCCCCTCCTCTGTGAATTTACCATTCTGAAGTAACCCTACCCAGTTGTAAATTATACTTCTCATAACTAGAATGTTTCAACAAGTGATTTTAGACAGTATTACCAAAACCTGTGTGACTATACAAGGTGCGAGTGTGCCATTGCAAAGCATTCTTTTTATAGAACTGTACGAGCATACCAAAAAGTAGAAAAACAAATGATGTTAGAAAGCCCTTTTCATAAGGGTGTGACACCTTTGTCACAAAAGCAAACACAAAGGCAGGGCACTATAGTTAAGATTGCTGTAACCATTGATATAATAAAGTAAACTTGGTTGCAGAGGAACCTAAACTTTCGAAATTTAAAGCCTACTATCGCGTTTATAGAACAGGGAACACGTTTACCTTGAATTAATATAAAGAGCATAAGCTTCACCACAATTGAGTGTGTAATATAAATTATATCATGTTTGACAACGTGACCTTGGTTCACCATAATTTGTTGACAAATATTTTCACGCCTTGTTCAGCACAATTTGGTGGGTACAGATATTTAAAGCTCAGATTTTTGCTTCTTCTTCACAACAATTTGGTATTATTTAAGATAGTTTAAGGCAGCTTAGTCACTCTTTGGTCACAAAAATATGTTCTGTAATATTTTTTAAGGTCCTTTTTGCATATTTGCACCATAATTTGGTGTGTCAAATAGTGTAAGCTCTGGTTTTCACTCCCTGTACTTGGTATGAAACATACATAAAGCTAACATTTTCCCACCTCCCACTTTCCCACTGCTTCACTTTGGTATATATTCATGCATGCATGAATGATATATGAATCAAACTTCTGACAAAAGTACTAATATCTATATCACTGCTTTGTCCAAATTGCAAACCTAAATGATGCGTCTCGATGCAAATAAAAAAAGAGCAGTCTTAGCAGCTCTCAGAAATCAGCTCTGATATGAAAAAAATATCAAAAAAAGCTTTTGCTTGAAGTATTATGGAATAAATCTACAACCAACTTTGGTAAAAAATAAAATGTAACTTTACGTAAATGTATGTTTATGTAGCAAGAGTAAATTTGTGGCACTGATCAATTGATGGATATGCTAGTAACTTTTAACGTTTGAGTACGAAATTTTGCAACATGCTTCTACAGAAGAGAACTAATAGTATCGTAGCTGACAGCTAAGTCAATTTACGGCATGCCCGACGAGAAATGTTTATCAGTATTGTTGGAGAGTGACGTACTTTCCTTTTGCACTTCTGCGTCTGAAAGTGACACCGATCTTAGCGAAGAAGTAGACGGACACCACGAGGAGAAGCACCAGGACGTAGATGGACGTGGGGTTGCGTGGGTCCCACTTGTCCACGGTGATGGCCATCAGACCCCACATCAGAGTAGGGTAGGTCGTGAAGGTGTAACGGACGTATTTCCTCCACAACGTCAGCTCCAGGAAGAAGTAGACGGTGACGATCACGGCCAGAAGGGTGAGGGTCAGGCACGAGGACATGTTCATGGGGACGCCGAGGGTGTAGACGGCAAAGGAGTTGAGGACCACCATGTCGGCCACGGTCAGCCACGACAGGTAGATGGCGAGTCCGTTCTGGACCAGGACTATCAGACAAGTCACGTCCTTCCTGAAAGTAACGATAAAAAGAAACAGAGAATTGAACGAGAGCGTGTTTACCATGCAAGAAGAGAACGTGATATGTGGCACAACTTTAGTTTCTGTTTTATGTTAGTGACACCGAAATTCAATACCGAATAAGTCGACATACTGAACAATGTGCGGTCTTAACTTGAAGGTGACGATATTTCCAACCGTACATTGTATAGACAGCACTCGAATTTCAGGCCATTTACTGGCTACATGCCAGAGGATTTTGCAGTTTGCTAGTAGACAGAAAAGGCACTAACATATTCCTGCCAGTAGATTTAAGAACATGAATAACTTGGTTAACTATCACCTGTCAAAAAAAATCTGCATGATTTCTGTACCCAACTTATTTCCCTAAAACATGTAATTTCTGCTTATTATCAAATATCAGCAAATATGTTAGGGCTGCTCTCACAAGCCCGTACTGTAACTGTGGGTTATAATTCAGGAAAATGCCGGCGGGAACTCAATATCAGCCGGTAGATTTCTAAACTCTGGCATTTTTTTTAGGGAGTGGATAAAATTGTAAAAATTCTAGACCTGAGTGTTTGTATATAGCTGGGGAAAGAATGTGGATTAAACATATATACCATATATATCGGAACGGTATTCATGTCTGAAAGCAGACTTTCAAGTACTGAGTCCATACTCGTGCTTGTATTCTGGCATAGTTGCCTGTAGTACTAATCACCTTTTTAGCGTTCATGTGTACACTCAATCAGGGCATTTTAGAAAAACCTTGTATAGTTTTTAGTACAAAATTAAGTACTTGTACCAATTCCTCTTGTACTCTTACACATGGTGTTGCATAACTTGCATTCATACTAAATGTCCTGCTCAAACTCAAACTGGTGTCTTGATTTAATGTGCTAAAAGTCTCAAGAACAAAGTTTGAGCAATTGATTGCAAGACCCACCTTGATGGATAAGGTTTTCCACATTAGTAAATCTTCATACTTGCTAGCATTCACTCTGTAACATTTCAGTACGTGTTACCATGGACACATGCTGCAAATACCCACAGCCACCCATCTTTTCTACCAACCCCCCCCCTCCCCCTCTTCCACTCCCTGTAAGTGAGTAGCAATCAGGGCTACCAAGCATACAATATGACACCAATGACCAACTGTCCTCAGACCCATTTTCATTTTATAGGAATTATTTCTATTTCAGACAAATTTTGGAACTAATTAACATTCTGTACAGATAACAGCCCTCCCTACTGTATACTGTTTCCCAAGATGCATGTATCCTAATACAATGGTTGACGATCAGTGGCGCTCCTTTAAAACTAATTTCGAAGTTCGAACTGACCAGTCACATTGCATGATTATGTCCAAATCATGACAGAGCTATATATAGTGTGGTCAGAAGTTTTAACGTTATTAATAATTTAGTTATTGCATCAAGTTTGTCACAATAGGATATTTAATAAGAAATGGAAAAGTCCTGCAAGATGCCAAATGTCGTTTGTTAAATTTGAGCGTAGAAAACTACAGAAAACTGATACATAGTCAGTACTTTGAAACTGCCCTGGACAGACTGCTACTCCTTTAGATAATCCCAAAATAAGGCTAGATCTGCATCTCTCGATACCTGCTTGGTTTCCTCTCATGAAAGAGTTTCACAGCCAATAGGAAATAATCAACCACTTTAATTGATGATTGACCTTTGACCCTTTCTACAGCAGCCAATTTTGTCAATATTCACATATATTGCAGTCACTGAACAGGAAGGTTGTATGATATTTTGGTTTCGCTAGATAGTCTCCGGTATACATTATTTGGCAGGAAGAGATTGCCGAGAAAAAACGACATAGACCAGGTTTTAATTGTGTGAACCAAGCATAGATTTTGCACCATAGAGGAACATCATATGTTTATGTGACTTTTGTAACAAAAGTACAATACACATCTCTTGCAAACAGAGTTTTGAACTGAACTGTATATATGTGGTCATTCCAGATGGACAATATAGTTAAGTTCCTTATAAAGTAGAAGTGACCATGCATTTACAGCATGTAAAGAAAAATCTTGCACACTTCTCACGACATTAATATCTCCTACCTCTCCTCTTCCCCTGTTGGTTTCTTTCATGCTTCTCTCCATCCCGTGTCTACTAATCCCCTTACATCTATCTCTTTGTGTTCTCCATGCTCATTTACCTGTCTGTATTCTGTGCATGTTTTTGTCCCTTCTGTTACTGTTACTTGTCATTTAGCCTTTGAAGAAGATCCTGCTAGGATCGAAACGCCAGGCCCACTTACTTTTACACATTCTCATAAACAGGCTCTCTGGTGAATAAGCAGTTTGCTAACAGTTTTATTTTATTTTGACATTAATAACCCAGCAAATGATGATGATTAGCACAGGGAATAAAATCCGGTATCGCATTGAAAACTTCTACACAAAAAATGCTATGAAACGAGTTCAAATACGTGTAACAGTTTTTGTACACAGTAACCATAGCACTCTACATGAGACAATTTAGACCCTTCCACAATTGCTACCAAAAATTTCAACACCAAACTATTTCCCTGTACATAGCAGACAAACCTTTGGTATCAATTCTTGTCAATCATGAAGAAAACTACATTAAAAGTGAAAGTAATTGGTTTTTATTAAACTATTGACCTTATCAAAAAAAGTCAAAGAACACATGATTTCTGTACTTAGTATCTGTACTGTATAATATTTCAATGAGGGAAATTCCTGCACACCAAAATAACTAATTTATTATTTAGCTTCAACATATATTTTACACATTCACACCTTACGATAGACTCAATGTTTCCTCGTCTGCAACATGATTCTGTGTCTACAAATGCGGACCAAGAAATCAAAACAAGTTCTATCCGGCATTGGGGATAGTTAAAAGGGAAACTCAAAGATTTCGCTTTTCGGCTATTTGTTGGTCAGTGTACAACCAGAAAGAAAACAAAATATTGGGGTAACACTTTGAGAACATCAACTTCTTGGCTAATTCCCTGAATTGAAAGACAATGCCTATATTATTGGTTAAAATAGGTTTTAACTACTTGATCACAGAATGTAGCCTTAAGACTATCCTGTGTTTTTTTTTTTTGGTTTTTTTATCTCAAAATAGAACAATGTAGGATCCAATTTGATGCATTAATGCTAACATTATACGATCCTACAGTAGTTCATTTCCCACCTGTGTTTCTCAATGTTGCACTCACATAAAACTTTGCTTTCATTAAGAATGACTTAGAGATGTCTGCAGGATTTCTCCTACGGTTCTTAAAGATTGTGTGCAATCGGGTTGGTTATCAAGATCATCATCACCACGAAGCAGTCATCATATTCACTGAGCGACAATCATAAAACTAATGTCAACACTGAAAGTCACATAATGAAAATCATTAGCATATATATCCTGTGACTCTAATGCAATGGATTAAAGACAAACATTTGTACTCAAAAACCGATTTGGAATGGGAAGTTTTCCACTGCCAACACGGCCAGCTGCAATAAAACACGGTACACCATGCTGAAGTTATAAAGTTGCATTATCTGCATAAAGCTTTAAATCTTGTCGATGAGGAAATTGCAGCGCAATACTCGTTCTTTTGGACAGAGAATACAAACTGCACTTTAGTTACAAAATATTTCTACTGCAAAGCCTCTCACATCATGACATGAGATATTTGTTTTACTTTCAAACCAAGGTAGAAGAACAATTGACAATTGACCCTTTTGTTTATATGTAGGTCACCTTAACATGTGACAACTTCTGATCTGTTGCTGGGAGGCTCTAGTTTCCTGTTTTAACCATCATATGAAATACATGGCAGCTTGCAACCAGTTTCAAAAAAACAAAAAAACTACTGGAAGAGCTTAAGGCTGCAATTTTGTGTTAGGCTGACATGTCTGCTAGCTTCCTATTATGTGAGTAATTAAAAGATAATTCCAACTAATCAATTAAATTTAGTTTCCCAACAATTTATTGGTAAACATTTTAAACTTTTGCCCTACAGTTGCTCTTCATTGTTTCTGTTTTATTTCATTTAGTTATTATTATTTTTTTTGGGTGGGGGGAGGGGGGATTGACTAAAGGAAAGAATGTTAGAAGCTATACTATCTCGACTTTTAACTTCTCTGTCTGGAAGCACCAAATAAGGCCCAGCTCAATGCTACATACTACATCTTTAAAGTAGGTATGTAGGGAATTATTTACTGTTCAAATTTTGCATAGCAGTTTTGAAGGCTATAAACTTTGTCTTTTACAAAGTAAAACATGGTTCCTAAGTACAAAAAACCGCTCTGCATCTTTGCACTTCGACCAGTTTGCATAACATTTTGCATAACATTATTTCCCGGGTAGGTAGTAGTATTAAGTACCTTATTCCGAGGACTTGACATAATCGATGGCAACAAATGCTCTTGTGGTCAATGGGACTATATGCAGCCTTAAAAATAAATGACCCTGAGAAACGAGGGAAATTCTGTGCCAGTGGTTGTGCCATCTATGAACTTTCACTTCGTGCAACTAAACTTTAAAATATTTTGTTATTGCAATAATAATGAATCATTAGCTCTATTCATGTAGAACAATCCCTAATGTTATCATGAGGACAACTGGGGAACCTATTGCTTCTAAGCTAAACAGAATCCTACTCTCGTATGATACCACACTAGACTATTTAAAATGACCTTTCATTTCATCCGTCGAAGGTTTCTGCTAATGCACATGAAATTAATTAATCAGGGTAGTCAGCCTCTGTCTTAACGAACGCTACTAATTAAAAGTATGGCAAGATTCTCTCTGCTTCATTGTGAGTTATGAAAGTTAATCTACTTTCATATCCGTTGATAATAACTCTTTCTGAATAATATGGCATAATTTTGTGCCTTCGTGAGTGTTTCCTTCGTTAGCAGTGGCTGACTGTATCAAGTAAATCTGGCACAGATCCAACAAGGAAAGAGAGTGAGGTTTTTCGTCGACCTAAAAGTTTTAACAATGACTGCTTAGTTGGTCGTTGATCTTTCCCACCCTACTTCGCAGAGTATATCACAGTTAGTTTCTGTTGTTACTCTTTTTCTTTCAATACTTGATGTGACACTAAGCAAAGTGTAGTTAATGATTAATGTATTGCAATTGGGTATTAGTGTCGCACACTAAATCGCACAGTAAACAAAACAAAAACTCGATGCATAACTGTATAGAATCATCTACGGCGCAATTTACAGGACTAGAATTTCAAGAATTTTAGTCACTTGCTAAAAAAAAAAAGACCAGAGAGCTACTGGTAAAATTGAAGTTTTCACTGGCATTTTCCAAAATTTGCAACACATATCTGCATGCTGTACAGGCTTATATGATAGCAGCCCAAGAATGTTCGCAAATAGTATGCAGAAATACAGGGCTTATGTTAGATACAGTACAGGGTCTTTTTGACTGACAAATTGTTAACCAACTTACAATGTGTGTTTAAGTTCTTAAAATCTACTGGCAGAAAATTGACAGTGCCTTTTTTTATCCTACTGGCTACAGCAAAATCTACTGGCATATAAGCGAGTAAAATTGCCCAAATTTTGAGGCCTGCTATTATTGATCGAGTATCGTTCTTGAATTCATTAAGCCCTGACAAACAGACAATGCACTGGTCTGCATTCAGCTGTACAGGGTCCATGCACACATTTGGATGCAGGTGCTGTATAGTGTCAACCCAAACTCCCCCCTCCCTCTCCTCCTACCCCTCCCTCTACCCGATTGATGTATAACTATATTGACAAAGTGAATGTTTGAAGAAATCATGAAGAAAGGGCAAAATTTACCGAAAAGAGATGCTAGACATTGAAACAACTTTCAGACAGTTTTCAGAGTCGTAATATCATCTGGAAATGGGTAGAATAATACCGTAAACTCAGACTGACCACTCAATGAAAGCAAATCAAGTCTTCCATAAACGACTGTACAAAATGAAACTATCAAGCCAGGAATGCAAGTAAAACCGGATACCCAAAGCTATTGCTAAATTCTTCTTGACAAAACCGGCCACAGTGCCCCTTGGAGAGTACTGACATTTGGCAACATTTGCTCAACTAAAAATGAACGTGGTTCCAACATGTTATGCGTAAATAGGCGAAGAGTCTTCTTTCGTCCGATGCCATTAACGAAAACACAAAAATGGAGGCCTGCATTACCTGAGCTGATGTGCTAATTTTGGTGGAACAGCTGCCATTTGGTAGTGGTACATTATCAGACAGAGCAGGACTGTGACCCACAGAGAGAAGACGCTCAGCATTGGGGTGACCGTTTCGTCCATCTGCATGACATAGATATAGAAGAACCCTACAGATAGTAGTTGATTGACGATGAAGACCGCCAGGAACGGTGAAGTGACGACGTTCAGGAGCTGGTAGATCGGTTTGCCACAACACTGGCGGCAGATGGTGGTGAGCACGTAGATGATCCAGGCGGCCTGCCACAGGTAGATCACAAACCAGATGGAGAAAGCCCAGCCCGGAGGGTTGATGTCTGTATCATCATTACTACTGTTTGTATAGTTGCAATGCCCTGGAAGCAGAAACAGATTTATTTTTAAAAAACAAGTGGGGGTTGGGAAGATGAAAAATGGGAGATAGATTGGTAGGGGGTATAGACTGCATACTATTCCCACTCTCAAAAAGGTAAGTTAGTAGAATGAACATGTCTAAATGTGGTTCAGGACTGCACTAAATACTTTCCTGGGTTAGCTGCACAATTTTGAGTATTGAGCTATTGACCATGAGCTTCATCAGTCAAGCTAACACAAAGAATATCGCATATGTCAAGATAATCATTCATGTCATAAAATATTAGTCTGCCCATAGACTGTACTCATCATGCAACGTATCTGTTGATTACTGGCTTCTAATTTTAGCCATGCCAGCTAATATTTCTTATAAGTGAATAGTTTGAATTTGAATTGTGGAGATTCAGGAAGGATATTGGAGAGTATGATGTAACATGTAAGGGCGGTGGGACATTTGCTTTGATCATTGCTGGTTTATCTGAACCAAGGAAATGTAATGTACAGCACACAGATCGCAGTACACAACTTACGTGAAAGTGTCTCATTTGGACTGTTACCCTATTCTGACTTTCTGGGGTTACTCCAGGTAACAACAATCTTTATTCTTAAATGAGTGAATTCAAAATATTACGGCTTATGGCAAATGTCTCTTCATAAAATCATCCCTTTCATTGAAAGTTGTGTATTAAGTCATTTGAACCAAATATGGCAGGCAAAAACGTCTCTTCAAATATGTTGGCTTATAGCAAAACGTCTCTTCATAAAATCATCCCTTTCATTGAAAGTTGTGTATTAAGTCGTTTGAACCAAATATGGCAAGCAAAGACATCTTTAGCTCATTAGCACACAAACCACTGTGCAATATATTTGCTGCACACACTCGGGTAAAAGATACAATGCATAAAGTATGTTGCTCTGTTCCATGCATTTATGACCCAACTGGTGAGAAGGCAAATGCAGAGTTCAAAGCAACTGAATGGATCTTGTATAAAGCAAACCTTACTTTTTGACTGACTCATGGTGATTCCACTCACAACCTGTACCACAACAAATGAAACCATGGTCAGGACAGCCAGGATAATGAAACAAACATCTTGTTTTGCCATGATGACTTCTGAAAAGATAAAAAAAAAAAAAAGGTAACGTTAGCAGTTGGATTGAGCGATCAGATCAAAGAATGAAGCATGACAAACGGACGATCAAGAGTAAACAATTTTATTTTAATATTCACTTTGCGGTGATTGTGTGCAATTTTTTTATCGATGGGGTCAACGTGTGAATATCTAAATATTGGGGTCACAAGTTTTGGTGTTTATAGGGCAAATTATGCACATTCAGCTCCCAGCCATTGAGAGAAGATCTACAAACAACAGCAAGATATGATTATGAATATCGAAGCAGCCGTATCAATTTTTTTCAATGGGGGAGTCGCAGTTTTCTCTATCACCATCTGAGACATCAACAGCTATGTACACTGATGCATAGAACGACTGTCTGTGAGGCTCATTGATTGTGTGGGAGTGGCTAAGAAGCATGTTCACGCTAAGTGCGCAATGCATTCAAGTAACTGTACATGCAACGGACACATTCAAACTACCCACGTGTTCATTGGCTACATACAATGTTATGCAGAATCTGTTTACAACTAACGGTGCGTATCGCAAGCACATGCATGCTTTGACTGGACTCATACAGCTGTACACACGCACATGTAGACCCCAGGTTAAAAAAAGGGAATGCAAAAAGGTTATGGTCGGTTCGTTCACACTATGACGAATACAGACATGTATGTACAGTACTTTGAGGATCAAAGCCTATTTGTCTATACACGAACTTTGCAAATCTGCAACCATATGTTTTCTCAACTGTAAAAACATGCCTTATGAAATCATCCAGGTGTCTACATGTACAACTTTCTTTCACAAACTTTGAAGTTCACCCAAAGGAACACAGTTGTAGAAACCTCAGAACAAACGTACTGTACGGTAATACTGCTACAGCACAATGCACAAGGGCTGTAACATTAGTGTCTGCATAGTACAGGCTTCATAATTGACGCAACCTAAACTTTTTGCAGCGAAGTAGAGTTACATATTTCATGAGTTTGAATCCATTTCAGGTGCATGTGCTGATCATATTGTTTTTTTGTAAGCTTTTAACACCCTCCCCCAGTTTTGAGCTTAATTTTGGCATTTGGAAATCTTACTCCCTTAAAATAACCTAAATTACCTCAACATGATACCACTAGTCTCTGGGACCTGACCTGTCTAAGCTTAGAGGCTCAGAGCATAGCAAACAGTATCCAGAGTCAATGGATGTATACTTACATTTAGCTTATCGACGACTGTGTCAATTTTGGGGTATGGAAGAATTTTTTGGTCAAATTCTGCTAAAATTGTAAGTTGTGTAGGCACAGAACAATTAATATTTTGAGATTGTTACATTTCTGAGGAACTACACATATGAAAAACACATATAGTTGAGTGATTTCGATTTTTCCCTTGATAGACATCGCTGATTAAATCCAAGTAAGTCAATTATGAGCAAACCATGCTACTATTTTCTATTGAACTTGTCAGATGTAGTGCTGCGGGGGGTCTGTAACACTAACTGCAGCAAACGTCACAACAAAAATTCATAATGTTTACCAACCATAAGCATGGAGAATGAAAAGCCATAGCATAGCAGTGTAGTGTTCAGTTTTGGAACAAATGTGTGTCAGAAATTTCACTAAATCAGGTGTCATTGTGTACTCATTTCAAAGACCTGCCTACATTGCCTAGCATCACTTTTTAATATGGTTACTGAATCTTATCTTAATCTTAATATAGTCAGTATTGCTAATTTCGGAACACTGCCAATTTCGGACACCCCTAAGAAATGCACGATTTCACCATGACAACCTACAGGA
>KN884299.1:134216-150077 GCA_000934455.1 Apostichopus parvimensis
ACTTCTCCCACCATATCAAGTATATTTTCAGGTGATTTATACCATAAGATATAGTTTTGGGGTGTTTTAAGGCTTAGGTGTCCGGAATTGTCAGTGTCCATGCTACTAGACTAATCCTAGCCTACACTTAAGCCTAATAAATTAATCATAGTTTGCCTAGCCTAATACTAGTAATACATTAATAACAATGTAACATGACCAAGCTACAGTATGCATTAATCACCATTCTTAATTCTAACCTTTGTTAAAATTAGTAGAAGTCGGTCTCTTGGCCTAACAACAGTAGGCAAGTTATACGCAAAGTCGAGAGACGTCACATGATATAAGTAGCCCGCTAACATGAATTACATTACGAAAACCCGAAGATCATATTTACATCTAGCCGAAATCATCGTCACTTACCTTTGGTTTAGGCGACTGTGCAAGTCTATGGTAAAGAAAACGTCGTACTAAGACCTTTCTGGTATAATCAACTATTTTTGGGCTTTGTTCAGTCAGTAGGTGTATCGGAGTCCTGGGTACGTGTAAAATAACTGTAATTGTACAGGAAAAATGATGTCGTTTTTCATGCTCTATCATATCTACGCACGAAAATGACACTACAACCAAATCTCATGTTTACATAACTTTGGTACGGTGGCAAAGTATGTACATAAATGTATGACGTTGCTCCAGCGATGTTATCGATTATTATTGAATAGAGTGGAACTTATACTACTCTGTATTTCAGTTTCAGTTTATTCATCGGCGTATACACTAACCTGGACAGACTTCATCCAGGGAGCTGCTACTCTAACAGTGAGCTGCAACTCTGAGTAGCAGCTCCCTGCTTTATCGATGGGAAGACAGTACTAACCATGGAAGGTTATGTGACGCGTTCACTTGTAGCATTCAATTCTTATAGTACTCACTGAATGTAATCTACAATAACTGATGTCACAATCTCATCGCTACCACATTCCTTGTGAAGCTTTATTTACTACAGTAAATACCGATTATATTGGCGTTTTGTTACCTATGGAACGCTTATCTCTTCGAACTGACAAAGGGTTAAATAATATGTAAATAGCACCTGGGAGCACATCACATGACACTCTATGGTTGGTACGTCTTCGTACTGTGGAGTGTCCAGGTTAGCTTTACATTCGATGGTTTATTCTCTTTATGGTGGCGTACATCCAGTATTAGAGTATATATAAATCCTTCGGAGTTTTCTCCTATCTCAGAAAAAAAGTGCTAAACCTCTTTATTGATATGTTATCAATCTGGATCTGGTTTTTATGGTTTGTATGTTGAAGAGCATGAATGGAAAATGCACGTGGTGCGAACAGTGGGTCAATTGAGGCTATTTTAGACCTCTTTAGGCCTCACATGAGCAGCGTACGAAAATTGTTTACTACTGAGTAGCAAACAAAAGCAAGCAAAATAAAACAAAAACAGTTAGCAAACTGCTTCTCCACTAAAGAGCCTGTGTAAGAGAAAGTTGGCCTGACTTTTCGATCCTAGCAGGCTTCTTCAAAGGCTAATGACAAGTAACAGTAACAGGGGAACAAGGGGCAGAAGGGGGGGGGGGGAGAACAGAAGAAAAATTAGTTATGTCCTTCCTGAATGTTGAGCCCCTGAGGTTGAATGGTGCGAAGGCGTTGTATCCACAGTCTCTCTCTGCTAATTCGTACTAGGTCAGGACGGCTACCTAAGTATTCAATCCCCTGTAGGGACATGTCATTAATGGTATGGTTGGGAAGGTTGAAGTGTTCTCCAACAGGGGTCTCAGTCTTCATGGTGTTGACTGTGGATCTGTGACCATAGAACCGCTTCTTGAGGGTGGTTTTGGTTTCACCAACATTATGGATGCCGAGAACTCTACAAGAGATCAGATAGATGACATTAGTATGGAACGCCAAAAGGACCACAGGTCGCGTTGCTACCCTTAACAGGTGGTGCTACTACATATGGAATGCCAAAGGTACTACAGGTGGCGTTGCTACCCTAAACAGGAGGTGTTACTACCCTAAACAGGAGGTGTTACTACCCTAAACAGGAGGAGCTACTACCCAAAACAGTGGCAGTGGCGGAGCTAGGGGTATTGGTCAAGAGGGGCGAGAATGGTCTATATGGGGCGCTTTCGACACTATCTAAGCGGAGCGCCACCACTGGTTGGCGCGTAGCGTACAGAAATTTTTTGAGTAAAGATAATCCCTAGATCGTCGGAAATGACCCTTTCCGGGCCTGGCTAATTTGCAGAAAAAAGAAGAATAAATAGGTGTCATCGCCAAATTACACCAACAAAATGTGACAAATGTCAATTAGTAGATGAGAGCGCAATAAATAAGTCAATAATCGCCATTAAGTAAAAAGTGGTAAAGAGCTGAAAAGGGCGCCATCAGTCCGTTTGAGTCCGTCGGGGGGGGGGGGGCATCCGCCCCCTGACTGTATGGACGCTCCGCCACTGAACAGTGGTGTTACCACCTTAAATATAAGGTGCAATACACTCCTAAGTCACGATGCTGTGTAAATGAGTGGTGCTACTACTATAAACGCTTCTTCTACTTCAGGTGGCGATGCTACTATATAAATTAGTGGCTCTCCAATCCTAACCGGAAGGTACTACTACTCCAAAATGGAGTCGTTATACTACCCTGAACATGGGTCGAAACTACTCTGTAACTATGACCTGTTTTCAAAACAAACCACAGTGAAGGATAATACCATTATTCCTTTGGTGATACCTGCTCTCGCCGTTTTGGCCTCATTAAGAGATATGTTACATGAACTAAAAGCACTAGTATATAGCACCAATTACTGTTGTTAAAATCTTTGCTAACATTTTTCTTCAGTGTTGCCAAAATGTTGTACATTAATCGTTAATCTGCCTTACCGCTATTAATGTATGTGATTTATTTTTCAGCAACCATCCTGCTGACGCATACAGGGGGCAACCAGGGTACAGGGTGCTGAGGTACACCATGTGTACTGAAGCATACAGGCGGCAACCAGGATACAGGGTGCTGAGGTACACCATGTGTACTGAAGCATACAGGGGGCAACCAGGGTACAGGGTACCGAGGTAAACCCTGTGTACCGAAGCATACAGGCGGCAACCTGGCTACAGGGTGCTGAGGTATACCCTGTATACTGTAGCATACAGGGGGCACTCAGTCTACAGGGTGCTGAGGTACACCTGTGTACTGAAGCATACAAACGGCAACCAGTACCCTGTTCTGCGTTCATTTAAAGGATTTTGCGATCGAACTTATGTCTGTAATCTCCGGAATGGCTGACGTTGTTTACCCGCAGAATAATTTAAGTCCTCAAGGACAAAAATGCATAGACGCCAGCAAGTGAACCGTTCCGTTACGCTATATCTGCTTTAGTTGTATTGTGTGGGTCACATTAGCTGCTGCAGTGTCGAGGATGGCCGAACAATGGTTAGCTGCCAAATAGACCTAGATATAAAGTACTGTACTGAGTTTTAACTGTCCGCAGTACTTGGAAGGATCGCTGTAACCGAAGGCTCTCCAGCTATAAAGGGATTGCTTGCAGGTCAGTACATATAGCACATACTGTGTAGTGATGCCGCTGTGCTTGTATTTGTTTTCTAGCATGTTCTTGTATAGGCTAGGATTATAACCTTTATCAAGGGTTTGTATTCGTGGGGCATTTTGTTTATTAAAGGCATTGAAGACTCGCCCCAAGCCGCGTGCCGCGCTCTGAAAGTGTTAACTTTCAGTTGCTTGCAAGTGAAGTTTTCTGCTTGTCGCTAAAAAATGCAGACAGTAATTAAACGTGATACCTTGTTATCTTTATCTAGACCTAAGATGTCCATCGCTGTATTGTTTGTACACTGTGCTGTAGGTATTGACCGCAGCTGTATGTACTGACTGAACACTAGTGTCTAATTACCAACGGTAGCTAGCTGTGTGTGTGTGTATTTTCTGGGATCGATGGTGGTGTCTAACACTTATGTTACACCTCATTCGAAACTAGGTCAGATTACCGGCATTGGCCTCTTTTTTTGCGCGAGACTTCACACGTACCTTTAAAGAAAATTAAAAAATATGGATATAGGTAATATATTACAAGATTAAGAACCCATACTCGTGGTCAGAATTCCCCTATTGGTTGGCATTTGTATTTTGTGCTTTTAATTTGACCGACCTCGTTAGAAGGGTGTTTTTCTTCTAATTTATCACCGGGCCCCGGGTGGCTGCATTGCGGGCATATCCTACGCAGAGAGGAGCATAGTAGATTGAAATTGAGACTGAGTATAGCTTTTAAAAAAGGCCGGACTGCAGCCGAAGCCCCCGGAAGCCGTCACCGCACATTGAAGTATTTCTCGCTGTTTTAAAGTTCCGCCACTCACCCAAGATAGACCTGCATGGATATGAAAACAAACAGATCGGTCTAATCTCAATTCTAGCTATATGCTGGTCCCCTTACATCGAAACTGTAACTTATAGTATGTGATCCATGACGATGTCAGTCAAGTAACGTAGCCTATCACGCAGGTCCCTTATAGAAAGGGAATGGACATATGTATCACATCTTGGTTTATTCTCATCCGACTTTTAATAGACAACCAGTTGGGATAATTTCCTAATGCTAATACCTCTCTAAACTGTACTCCAATATCATGCTCTCAAAGCACTGGTATATTGACAGTACAGACAGTTCCTAACCTTGAGTCTGATAGAAACATGATATTCATACTGCTGGTACTGACAATCAGTGGCGGCGGAAGCCAATAATTTTAGGGGGGGACGGATATCGAAGTCACTATCTAAGCGTAGCGCCACCATCGGTTGGCGCGGAGCGTACTAAAAAAATTTGGGTAAAATAGACCCCTCAGATCGCAGGAAATCGCTATTTCCGACCCCTTATAGTGTATTCGTGCACTAAATATTTTGATGTCTTAGGGTCTAAAAATTTACAGATTTAATAAAATATTAGCTTGCGTACAAATATATTTATGATCGTTTTTCAGCCATGCAGTGTAGATTACACTTAGCGGCGAACACTTCGCAAAATAGTGTTGATTCTCTGCTGAACAGCTAACATACATAGCAGTGATTATTGACTGAGTCATTTGGCTGTCACTTAAATTGGCATTTGCGTTTAGTCCAGTCGCAGTCTCACTATTCATCTAGAAGTCAGGAAACTAGCAATACAGCCACTACTTGTATTTTCCAAATATACTGACTCGTGTTTCCTTCTTTTTGACGAAGTTTGTGATCTATTTTCCGATATTTCCTCACATCGCGTTGATGGTTCGACGTGTTTGGTTTTAATTTTGATTTGGTTTGATTTTTTAGGGGGGACGTCCCCCCACTCAAAAATTAGGGGGGGGGGACGTGTCCCCCCCGACCCCCCCGCTTCCGCCGCCTATGCTGACAATTACGAGTGCTGTGAAGCGCCGGTGACATGACACTATACGGTATATAAAACAAAATGTCCCAACTGGGTGCAATAGACGACAACACGTTGAATAAATATCTAGACAAAAGCTAAGTGCTAATCCCTCTTTCTTCTCGTCAGAATCCAAACGCCACTTTCTCGATTACGTAGTACGTAATGCAATTGGTTGAAGTTGTATGTCAAAGGGGACATTTTTATGCTTCTATGCTGGTAACTATTCTCTCATTCACTGTGATGTGTGTGAGAAGTCTTTACTGAATCCCGTGCAAATAAATTACATGTATTTTTGTGTAAAAGTAAGTTGGCCTGACGTTACATGTATATTTGTTAAGAGTTGTTAAGAGTTTCTAAGACAGACAAATGCTATGTTTAAAACGTGCCAATTGTGCTCAGTTACGGAGAGAGATATGGTGAACATATTTCAAAAACAAATTTACTCCCATATAACATTATGTGCTTCCTAGGCCTGCTAGCCTAAATTTCTTATCGTTTTCGTTGTTATAAGAATATCATGTATATATTGTGTTTTTATTATGTCAGTTCTACAAACAATCTAATTGTTTATTGACCTTTTGTTCACAGATTCTGTCTACGACGTCCGGGTCGCACACAATAAGAATAATCCCTTCTACGAACTAAAACCGTTTGATTTATATACATATATATATCTAACACCAATAACAGTTCTTCATAGAACAGTGTTGCACTATAAATGACATTCTGGTCGATCTATTTTCAAACACTGACGGCAAGTAAATGAATGAGAGATATACAAGTAGAAAAACAACAACAAATACAATAATAATAATAATAATAACAACAATAATCATATAAGTATTCCCATTAATAGGTTTTCCCTGCAATTAGCTGTCGTTCAGAATGTCTTTCATATATAAATCAAATTGCAGTCAACACGTTCAAGTCATAGAGCTTGGATATGCTGATGTGAAACGACTTGAAGCAAACAACTCAAAGCAGCCAAACACTGAGGATTATGGCGGGAAATTCCGGACGAGCTTCGATAAATCGTCTGACTTATATCATTGTTTGGTGACGAACATAGGAAACACGGCTACCTACAGGTAAGATGGACGTTTATGTATCCCACTATTATATGCACGAACCATAGGAGATGAAACATTGGTGCCCCTACCTACGTCTTCCTCAACCGACCAATCAAAGCAAATTGGCATTGTTTCTTCCGAAAATAGATTTTTGTGGGTAAGTGGGCCATTGGTCTTTGACATCCACCAGGTTAATTTTAAATCTTGTTTATTTCCCTTTTAGCTGAGCTATAGCGATCGGGCGATTCTGCCAAAATTCTGAGTTGGACAAACAAACCCCTTGATATTCTTTAAGGGCAAAGTCGTTAACAAATACATTTATCGTTATGTCTTTTGTTTCTTTCAAAAACAAATGTTTAAAACTTTCTAACATTGTAAAAAAACTATGTTTGCTAAGAAGGAGCATAATGCAACGAGAAATGGAGATGGAAGGAAAGGAAATGAGAACGTTATCCCGCCTATGTCTTAGATTTTTCGTATACATACAAATGGATAAACTGCTCAGAACTATTGCCAATCATAACATGTTGAGGCTCAAAAAGAAGCTCAGCTGAGCCTTCTGCAGCGTGACTACTTTTGTTATATCAGTGACTGAATCCACTTTGACATCGATGTCAGTCGAAGAGTCTTGAATTCAAATTTAAACAGTAAACCTGTGATCTTATCTGATGTGAAACAATACATCCGACCTTAGCCTGGCATGCTAGGCTATGACCAGGATAAACCTGTAATTTAAACCAATAATGATATACCTATAGATTGATCGTACACATGTGAAGTGCTTTAATATTGACATCACCCGATTTTTCAAAGCCTGCATTTTGGAGTCGATTTATTATCATAAGCCGGTATAGTATCTGACTCGACTGTTTTATGGGAAGCCAAATGGGGCGTAAGGGGTTGTCTGCTATACGTGTGGACAAATGGAATATGAGTTTTACTTATCTATGGTGCTGGGAGAGGTCTTCATCACCGTTATCCCCTATCACAGTCACCAATTAATGATGACGGTTAGGTTTTGACGTACTTAAACGTACTTCTCATATACTTTGTCTTGCTTCTTCTTTTTTTTATAGCGTGCAACATATTTCTGTTTCTTTTACTATAGCATGCAACGTTATTCGGACGAAGAAGTCGCCGATGCAATGACGCAGCTCTTTACCGACAAACTAACTCCATTCGTGGAAGTCAGCGGTTTCTTCGACGTGAATATTTTATCCAGAGTCGCAGATGTCTGTTGTCAGCATCCGTATTGGTCATGCGCACACGTAGCGTTAAAAGCACAGTTCACGGACGCATTTACATTCGAACCTGTGAAAAGGTGGGTATGACAGAGATGACAGGAAGAGAATAAGTTTACTGCAATAAGACTATGAACGAAAGTGCAGGAAAAGAAACCATATTAAGTACTGAACTTGAATAGTTGTCCATTTCATGCGCGAATTGGGGAGGGTGCATGGGGGGGGGGCGCTATGAGGGTGTTTACGCCCTTTTGAAACCCAAACAAAATCACTTGAATTAACAATTATAGCACAACTTTGCGTGGATACCTTAGTCTTTTTCATTTATAGCTAAAATATGCCTCGGAATTCACTCAGAATGCACTACTTCCAGGTGTAAAATTGTAGTTTCTTGTCTGGGAGGGGGGGGGGGGGTTAATCCTCAGACCCCATACATGGGTGGGGCTTTTAAATCCTTTTGAATCTGATGTTTGTTATAACAAGTTTATGCCATATAAGTAACATGTTATAGTCTACAACTGGACATTCCCGAGAGATTAGGTAAAGAGGACAATTACACATCTGTTGTCTCCAAACGAAAATGTTTGACGAAACTGCATGTAGACCTAAATATTTAAGCTGCTATTCAATAATCTTTCATTTATCATGAGATAGTATATCAAAGCCTACTTATGTTTTTAGTCGTAGGAAGGGGAGAGGGAGGAGAAGTGATGGGTGGAACAGAGCCGTAGATAGATACATGGCTCTGGGGTGGAGCAGTGTTGGTTGCAGTACCTGGTATGTATGTGTGTGTGTGTCTATGGATTATCCTAATTTTCTCGACGATTTATTTCATGAACAGAGAAATCAACTCAACTAGTTGTGAACGACAGCAAACACCGTTGCATCTTGTTATGGGCGATAACAACACAACACTCATAAAGTTACTCTTAAACTGTGGGGCTTCCCCTGACGTCGGTGACGAAAAGGGAAATACCCCTCTGCATTACGCCACAGAACCGCATTTCAACTACTTGATACCGGTCAGTCCATTTTTCGTGAATATTTACAAAGTTTCTTAAAAAAGAAAGTTAATTTGTGTGTTAGTAATATTTCTATACCTACTCGAATTTTCATGATATTCACCTTGATATGTCTAGAATGCTTATTTAACGCTAACATGTTGATGAACTCGGCACCACAGTCCAGGCTTAATTGCTAATGTTAACCCATTGTTTTTCATAAAGCTCCAATAACTCAATCAAAAGATTTTATGTTACCTTGATACAAATATCAAAGTACACATGAATGGAGATCCAATGAAACATGACCATGAATTATTGCAGTGAATTGTCAACATGTTTTTCTGAAGCCGTCTGAAGCCGTAAAAGTACATTAATATAGTTTTTAACCGTCTGCAACATATTAAAATGCAAAAAAACAAGGAGCACTCAAGCATCATCTTCGTCTTTTATGATAGAGAAAATATTGTGTAACATCACCAAGCAGCTAAGCAAAGCCATTTTTGTGTTTTCCTTTTGGGAGATATTAAGGATTTTGGTATTCATTTGATTGACTAACTATAACAAATCTAAACAAGGATATCACAATGCCAAGAATAAGTGCTTGAATTTGTAATATTGTTTTCCTTTTACTAATTTTACTAAACGTCAGTATTGCCCCTCCCCCCCCCACCCCACCCACCCCACTCCCCTAGATGTGCTAGACAGGCTGATAAATGGTCATCCACGCTCAAATGTCATACATGCGTTCTACTGTCTTTTTAATGGTAGTTATGCTAAAGTTAGTTATGCTAAAATTTGGGGCCAATACTGATAATCTTTATCAATTGTTTGTTTACATAAAAGGAAATGGCACTTATTTATTTCTGTTGAAAATTTGAAATTGTTGAAAATTATAGTGAGTTATTATTGGTGATAACATAATATCGCGTCTGTTGGTGTAGTCTGCATTAATCGTGTTTCAAGCTCTGCTTTGTTTTCTCCTTGTTCTTCATGAAATATTGTAACGTTTTGATCATGATGTTCAAGTTTATCTGTTCTGATCGATAATTCCGTTACCGCAATGGTGTAACAAGGTTACGTTAAGGTTCCTTCAAACCCCTCACCTACCTCTCCCAATTTCATCTTACCTTTTGTTATCCTTTTTCTTTGTTGGTTCAGGATTTGATGATGGCGAGCGAAAACAAAAATCCTCAGAATGCAATTTTCGAGACCCCCATTAACGTGGCGAGCCGGAAGGGTAACATAGAGGGCGTTATAGCATTTCACAAACACGGTGGCAGCTTTGCCATCCCAGATAAGTACACCTATCCAATACTTCATGCCTATGAAGATGAAAACTATGAGTAAGTTTACAGCCATTCGATACAATTCTCATATATACTATCCTCATGCATGCTATGCTCCGTAGCACTCATACTGACAGTATAACTAGTTCCTCCTAACCTTTATTTGATAGAAATATGATATTCATACTGTTTGTGCAAGTGCTTTGAAGCACCACATCGGAGTATAAAAAGTGCAGTGTATAAAAAAAAATGTCCTAATGTAGTCATGATGTCATCATGATTATTCATAAAGGATATGCAGACAAGTTTAAAGAAAACATTAAAGCTACACAATATTAGTAAAATGTATAAAGATTATTGTTTCGTAGGATTTCTTTAGCTTGTGAATGAGATTGTATGACATGTATGATTGTACGACAGACGACTGCGGTCATTTAAATATATTGTAACTGCGCATGCCCGAAATCATTGCACTGAATACCTCCACGCCCCCCCCCCCCACCAGCCCCGTCCTCTATCTCTACTTCCTGAACACCTTTATTCTGACCTATGTTGCTTTTCAAGTTCAACTGTCAGTTGTACTAATTGTTTCATGTATTTAACACCAATCAAGTACGAATAACTATATACATATCAATGAACGAGGGGATAGAACCTTTAATAAACGTTGGAGGGAGGGGGTGGGGGTTGGAGGAGAGAGGGGGAAGACTTATAGTTTTACCCGTTTGGTCCATTCCTATTAGCCAGTTCGTAACTGTCTAATCTAATACAGTTTGTAGAATGTTATGAAAACGTTAGTGTTGGATGTTTCGTGCATATATTAGTATAATTGGTGAAATAAAAAGATTTCCGGAACCGTTCTTCATCCCCCCCCCTTTTGAACGCCAGATTCTGACAAGGATTTTTTTCTTGACAAATATTTGTAAAGGAATCATTTTCGATTTGATCTCAGGATGGCAGAATTGATCCTAAAATTAGATAGCTGCGAAGGTAGAAGACAATCACCCACTGGTCAAACGCCTTTACATTTGGCTACATCAGAGGCTCAACTAGATTTGATATGCCAGGCCAGCCACTACCTGAATGCCCAGGACAATGACGGAGACACGGCCCTGCACCTCACGGTGAAGGCAGGGGAGTTGGACATGGCTGTAAACCTACTGGCTAAGGCAGCTAACCCGGATATAGCAAACGAAAAAGGAGATTCACCTCTTCATACTGCAGCAGAAGTATGAAGATTATATGAAGCTTATAAATATTATGTAAAGAGTTATAAAGATAGACTATATAAGGAAATATGGTATAAAAAAATGACAGTCAGTTCCGGGTAATTTCAATGTGGATTACGCCCTCATATTTAAAACACCAGCACAAATTGGGAAGTGTTGAACTATTACAAGACAGTGGAGATATTTCTTATCTTATCTGACTATGTGGACTCAGGTGGCGCCTTACTGGTTTGAACCACTTGTATCATATATCAGTCACTGTCGATAGTCTAGTGGGGTATGGAAAATCCAGAACAGTGAAAAAACTTCCAGCCTCCACCGGGATTCGAACCCGGGCCTCCCGCTTTATATGCGGACACCCTAACCACTAGGCTATGGACGCTGATTGTATGTCCAGAGGTTCGAAACCGGTAAGGAAGGTCGTAATTCCACTGTAGGCGATTATATATGTATATATATAATATCTTCTCTGTCTTTTCCCCCTATATATTATATTTAGCTGAACAATGTATCCATGGTACAAGCGATGATTGTTTTTGGTGCTAATATCGAGTCTAAGAATGCAGAGAATGCAACTGCCAGACACGTCGCGGCCAACCATGAAGGTAATGCATTTAAATATATAGTTTTCACCACTAATTTCTTTCTTTCTTCTTGTCTTTGTTTTTTCGGGGGGGGGGGGGTCATTCTTATTACCAAGGATAAATGATCAGTTCACTGGTCACAAATTCACGTAGACAATATCCTGTTAAATAAAAGCCCGTCAGCTTTAATAAAACAATGCGGTTATAAAACGTAATCTTCTACTAAAGGAGTAAACTGGGTTAAATTAACGAGTGTCACGTCACTATATACCAACCGTTAAAGACCAATTTACTAATTTAAGAGCACGTACCATGCATGATGATATAAAAGCAGTATTCAGCTGAGTTATACTGCGTACACCGGTGAGTGTTGTTGCTTTCGTTTGTTGGTTCCTATGGAAATCCTGCTATTTTGTAGAATCCACAATAAACGTTAATTAATTACGGTGGAACATGTCAAATAATGTTTTCCTATTATTTTAACCACAAATCACTGTTATATGGCAGTCTTACAAACGGCGTGCCATGTACAGTAATTTCACCTTAACTTACTTACTTACCTTAACTAAAACCTCTAAGCCCCCCACCGGGCCCTCCCCTTGTCTCTGAGTATATACTCCTACCATGCAATGATATCACATTTCATTGTATTTCAGAGTCGGCATCGGCAGTTATACGTGCGTTACATAAGGTCGGTGCTAAACGTTGTGACGAAGGCAAGAGTGGCTGTCGAGCAGGTTGTAAGTTTGATGGCCAGTACAATGGAGATGTTCTGGCTGACGTCTTTGATACAACAGCAGAGATTAACAAAGGTTCGTCCAGTGGTGATACTTGATACGATTGGCTGTGGGGCAGGGGTCCTTTGGGGGTTGTTTGCCCAGGGTGTGGGGTGGGGGGGGGGGGGGTTGCAAGTCCTTATGACCGAGAATGAATACGTTGCTGTATATTTCATGTATTATAAATTCAACCTTTGTATAATCTTAGAACAACTTTTTTAAGTTGTTGTTCGATCCCATATTTGACAGAAATCGATAGTAGGGTAAATCTCGCTGAAAGCCTTTGATTAATACTGATTTGGCATTTGTTGCATATTAATAATAATTTGCAACATGTGCACGAAATACTGGCATATGCCAAATCTATTTCAACTCATGTTGATTTGTTCATATATATGAAAGTTTCACCCAGTTAAGAGCGTTATGGGCTGACATGTGACTATGTCCACCAATGAGAGTACGAGAACTGACAAATACCAAGTTAATTCGATATTTGACGATTTGTTTCACATATGACAGTTTCTCACAATCAATAACGTGTAAAACTGACATGTGACAAGATCGTCCAATGAGAGTGCATGCGAGAAGCTTATTGAATTCGACATACGTCGGTATCAGGACTATATGGTGCGCTAGAGGCACCGTACACATTCGCACATAAAAATATTAACATATTTACAGTATTAAGATGAAATGATAGTATCAATATGCTTTCTAACGACCTTTGAACCCTAACAGTATACGATGGAGTCTTTGAAGGCCTCATCAGCGCCCTGTCTCAGCCGTGGAGCGACAGTGATTTCTCCAACGGAACGGAAAGGCGTAGGAAGGATGCTATGCTAACATTGGACGGAGGGGGCATGCGCGGAATTATCATGTGTCAAATCATTAGTGCTATACAGAATGCGGCGGATCGTAGGATCATCGACTGTTTTGACTGGATCGCAGGATCCAGCACCGGTGCTCTAACGGCAGCCATGTTATGCACGGGTAAGATGCGAGGCTTGAACCTTTGACTTTTAAGTAGTACGCATAGGTATAGTTTGCAGAGACGAATGCCCGCAATTGAAATGGAGGGATCGTGTTCCTTCATGGTGTCGTTGAAACCGACTTACTGGTGGTAAAAGAAACAGAAAATTCAATCAACTCATCGCGATGCTGCTTTCTTTATAACTTAAGAAATTGCATGAATTTTTAAACAAGACAACTGCTCGTAAGTTCTAGACCAAAACCCTAATATTTGTTGTAAAACTGGCCTCTGCTGGTAAAAGAGATCATTCTTTCTGGGTTCAAAAAACAAAGTTGCATAAGTAGGATATCAATGTGGATAAATGGAATAATGATCTAACATATTAGTAGTGGAAGCTATGCCACTGACTGGATGCGTTTCGATTTGTCCGTTTGTATATAGTTCAGCCCCTCGTCGTGTTGTATGTGAAGCATTGAAAGCATTTTCAATGTCTCCTAAGTTTTGAACTCAACACGTTATTTATTCAAGTCCGATAGCGGTACGTATTATCACTAACAACTTTGTAACGCTCAGTTGTTCTGAACCTATTTTTTGTATTTTATTACGGAGCTTTCTAAGACTTGAAGCAAGTCTATCAATGGCTTGAACTAAAGCATTGCCTATATACATATTCCATGCGAGTGAATATTTGTTATGCTTCCATTTCTGAAGAAAGAAAAATTTCCTCGTCTACTTTTTAACTTTTCGTGTTTTCCACTTCTAGTCTGCTTGAAATCATGTTAACCTGCAGGAGTAGTTCGATCTTGTTGCCCCCCCCCCTCCCCAGTCACAGACCGATGCCCCCCCCCAGACCGACGTCAAGTGATATATCTATAAGATGAGAAGGGACCAGGCCATTTGTATTCCAATCAGAAGGAAGGAAAGATTTCTTCAAAACTTCAAGATTTTCCCGCCTTTTTTTTTTTTATCCCCCAGGTCATAATGTCGATGATTGTATGCGTCGATTCTTCTACATGAAAGACAAAGTATTTTCCGGTCCACGACCTTTTGACAATGACAATTTCGAAAAGCTATCCAAAGAGACGTTTCCAGAACATATCAAAGTAGCGGATGTTAAAGGGCCAAAGTAAGACACCATGCATGCATAAACCTTCCTTCGTTAGGCTTAGATTATCAATATTATGACGTCATTTTTTTATGTTACCTTATGATGATTGAATGTGATCTTGTTGCAGAATGTATATGTTTTATTATGTGACATGTCTTTACACAGTATGGAAGCGTTTCGTTTATTTCATGAGGGCAGCCGGCCTAAGTGCGCAAAAATGGTCATGCTCAAATTTGAATGAGTTTCAATTTTAGTACATCTCGTCCAAATGGTAATTTTCAGGTTTTTGACGTTTTTGAAATGCGTGCATGTAAGCTTGTAAACTTGTCATTTTAACAAAGCGTGAGTGTGATGAGTGTATACGAATATTGGTACATCGGATCCCCCTGGCCGCTTCGACTCTTAACGGCATACCACTGGTGTTAGTAGGCTTAACATTAGACTATATAAGTAACGACATGCGAACAAATTATCAACGTACGTGGGACATGAAGGAGGAAATGGCCTGGTAATATTTCTTTTTACTAGTAGGCCTACATACGGTCCCTTGCGGAATACGCTGCAGGGGTTTAACATTTCCTGTGTGTTGTGTAGGGTCCCATCCATCCAGACCCTCCTGCCTCGTTCCATTTGTACCATTCCTCCCCCACCCCTCCTCCCTGACGCTTCTATAAACAATTACCAATAATCAGTCTTCCCTTGTAGGGGCAACAAGAGACAAGTTGTCCATGGGGACAATTACGTCACCACATTGAACTTTGGAAGTCTTCACTTATTTCAAGTGTATTATGAAAAACATAAAAAAATAAGAATAAAATTATTCTTCATTTCCATGTTCCCCCGGGTTCGCTAACTGATCCCTGCATGACCCACACTGCTTGCACCCTCTCTTTGTCAAGCCTTCTTTGATTTCTTGCAATCACACAGATTGATTATAACGTCCACTTTGAGTAACCGGATTCCAGCAGCCCTCCATTGTTTCCGAAATTACCGTCCACCGGCAACATCGTCAAGTCGTATCGAAGCATATACCGGCGATTTTGATAATGGACCGAAGGACTACAACGGTACGTTGGTTTTTTACCCAGCCATGCACAGAGTGCGGGCTGGGTCTTGTATCTTACTGTTTCTTCTTCTTCTTCTTCTTCTTCTTCTTTCTGTCACAGGAATTGCTATAGCTCGTA
>KN884300.1:0-22037 GCA_000934455.1 Apostichopus parvimensis
GCACATTGAGACTGGATAATAGATCATCTGAAAAACATATTAGCGGCTACAGTTAAGTATTTTAGGAAAATATACCATGGTACATTGTGATCAAAAATGTGAAACGCAGTTCTTTAAAGTTCTTGGTTAAGTTTTTCAGAAATGAAATTTGGATTTGATAGTGACGACACACAATCAGCATAATGAAGGTACAGCTCATTTAAATTTGACTATGGTAACATAACTAACTGTTATTTCAGCTGCATATATCCTCATAACTTTCATCTTTGCATGATCTTTTTATAACACCAGCTTGTCCAGCTCATCGATGGGGTCCAGATGCTTGTGATAGTATATGTGATAACTGCTATAACGGAGGCATTTGTGACGAGACAAGTGGAAAATGCATTTGTGCCCCTGGGTTCAAAGGAACAAATTGTCAAGAAGGTAGCAGTTTTCTCCATGTTTTACTGAGAAATATATATATTTTATGAGAAATATAAATCTGTATATCTTCATGACAGAGAGGGATTCTGCATAATGTGACTTTCGAATTGTAAATCTAAATAACAATTATTCAGGCTCACTGGTAATCCACTTCGCATTTCATTGCAAAAAATGATGATGCTAAAGGGAACCAAGCAATGGCTCAAGTCTAAGGTATCAGGTGTGATGTTGGTTATTTGAAACCGATACCTACCATATCTACAGATGAAAGGCAGTTCTAAAACGGTGATGTTTTAGGCCTTAACACTACACCAGTGTAGTGTGTTCAGTAATATAAAAATCCAAGTGTATGCCCTTGAAAGATATGATTGTGTAATTTGAGAAACGTTCCTCAAATGTTATAATGAGAGAACTATAGCCTTGTGAGCCACTGCATGCTGTTTGTGTTTTATCTAGTAATTTGGCCCCCACCCCCCGCCAGTCCAGATTATATACTTGTAGGTTTAATAACTGCAGGATACTTTCAGGTAGTATTAATTTACCTAGAGTATCAGGAATGGTTGATGCAAATCCTACATGTTGTAGACAGAACCTTATTATGTGTATTATTTCAAGATCAATAACGTTCGTAAATTTATCTCACAATTGCAAAATCTCAACATAAACCCTTTCAGCGGCTGTTGATGATTCTGAGATAAGTGTCAGGAAAATCAGCATTGGAATGTTATTTGCAACAAATATCAATTGGATTTAGACATTTATAGTCAACATATTTGTGATTAGGCTGCATATAAGGGTTGTAAGGATCATTATATATGGATATTGTCTGTGAAATACATGAAATGGTGTTTGCACCCTGTTTTGTTATTTGAAATATTTTCCTAACTTGTTGATGACACCGAGGTCAATTGTACTAGCCTCAGTATATGACATTGTTGAATACAGTCTGTTGAGACATCAAATACTTATAAATCTTTGCGCTTGCTGTTTCTGTTCTTATGCTTTTAAGCAATGAAATGTTCTGCACCTGATTATAAATATGCAGCGTCTATGTTGGCTGGTGAAAAATGAAGTTGCATGCCGTTTTGGGAGCAGCACTGATTTTGAGATGCTTTAAAGGATACTAGGGCGGCATTGTAATTAGTTTATATTTTCCTGTTAGGTTGTGGAGGTAACAGATATGGAGACATATGTGAGAAGAGATGTTCTAGCATTGACCGTGTTGACAGTTGCAGTAAATTCCTCTTCTGCCTAGCCCACCCATATGGCTGTAGGTGTAACACAGGATGGAAGGGGTTGGACTGCCTTACCGGTAGAGCTTTACTTTAATATGTTAACATCTGTTCTTATTCCATCATGTTTTCGTAAAGATTTTATCATTCCTACTTTATAGTAAAATTTAGGGATGTATCAATTATGGAATTTAAATTCTGGTCAGATACTGGCTTTGCCGGAGTCAGCGTCAAGTTCCGAATTTTTGAATTTGACATAATCCAAGAAAAGAGTGGTGGTGTGGGTGGGTTTGGGGTGCGGGATGTGGAGTTGGTAGTGGTGTCATTGGATAATTCTACATACTCCTTCCTATATCTATACATGCTATTCAGTAAGTGAAGCTTAACAAAGCTGGTCTTCTTTTGAATAATTTTGTTCAAGGAATAACTATTTTTAACCCTACTACTCATTAGGCTACATATAAAACCACAAAAATATAGTCTGGCATTCTCTAGGACATATCCAATCAAGAATACATTTCAGAATTACTACTGAACAGTTCAGTGCATGATGCCACAACTAAAACTGTTTGTACGCCAGGGACGGTATTCAAATTAACATGACTTAAATTTAGATTAGATAAACTGATCATGCTCATTTTTATATTTATGTTCATTTTTTATAGCATTACTTAAGAATGCAATGACAGTTCCGAAAATGTGTAATAAAAATTTGAAAAACCTTCAAGAAATTAAGTAAACATTCCTTCCCGTGCGTTTATAGACACAAAAGTTCAGGCTTCAGATGGAAAAAATATCTGTTATATATGTGAAAATCCCTAAAGTAACAACAGATTGTACCATCAACACCTAAACTTACATGAAAGAAAAAAAAATGGTGTGGCTAGCATTTTACATTTTTGTGCCAAGGATGGAATTTCAGTGCGAGGGATGGAATTTGGTACCAGGGACGGCATTTCAAACAGCAGGTTCATGCTTCATTTTAGCAAGGGAGTGTCTAGTCACCAACCCAGACTTCTGCTGAAACTTCACCAAATGGTTCCATCGTGCATATAAGGTAGTCACATAAGTATTTAGCTCTGTGTTAACTAAAGTTGTCCAGATGGTACAGCCCTCCACAATCTGTTGCACATATATCACTGAAAACGTTATCATTGTGTTTCTTCCCTATTTTGGACACTACTAATACTTTCCATGAGTTACTAAGAACTATGTTGTTGGTTTTTTCTTTGCCAAACATTTAGAATATAATGTCAAACCAGCAACAACTATCTCAGTTTTGAAGATGAACTCACCTAAAAGTCAAATTTTTACTTCAAGAAATATTTTTTTGCAAACTTTTGAGACACTTGGTAAGACAGTACCTCAAATCAGCAACTGGGCATTTTCTAGCAATAAAGGTATTACCAAGATAAACGAGGGCTTAATGAATTCACTACTGATGAAAAATGGTCCCTCCATTAGTTGGTCAAAACACGGGCCCTATGGGGAGAACTGAGATATAAAACTTTGAACAAAGGAAGATCCAGGCCTGTTTCTTATGCATGCACAATTAAAATGATGCAACTTGATCTCCATAAGGTGTATTTTAAGTAAAAAATCTTTATATTGAATGTTCACACGGTGCAAAGTTTGGTGTGAACCTTGTGACCTATCTGCAACCGTTCCCAAGCAGTTCCTCTCTTATTTGGATAAGCCTCGATCAGAATAATGACATTCTCACCTGGAATAACATCACCCAAAATTTAGCGCCATACTATTTGCGGTTTCTTACATATGACCATCTGATGATTGGCTCAAAGCTCCCATTTGCCTTAAATGTGTTACATAAATCTGTTTGTGTGATTTTTTTCTCTGAATTTTAGAGATCATAATTATTAACATTTACTTCAGATTGCCAAATATTCAGAGTTAAGGAAGACTTAGTACAACCTTTTCCAGAGGAATGATAAGCACCAACGGTTGGATCGTTAATGCCAAATTGAACATGTCACATTTCATATTTCTTCTGTCAATGGTTGACCATGTGGCCATGCAGTTTAAATAATAAAAAAAAAGGGATTTTATACTTTCTAAAAAATATCAACTTTTTAACTTTACTCCAGGTAAGCAGTTTTCAAAAGTTTGAAAATTTTGAATTTCATATTAAAAATATTTGTAAATAGACTGACATGCAACATATTGTATGGTCTTTATACTGTACTCCCTGCTTGCTTTGTCAACAGGAATTTCCTCTTTTTACAAAGTAGTGTACAATATTAAAATCAATTTCTGTAGAGCCTACTAAGGTAGCCGCTTGCATTGTTGGAGATAACTTTAATTAAGATGTGTCTAACTAAGGTCTGAATTTCCACAAATATGGTAGAGGTACTAGGTACTTTGGTTTGTCATTGAATGATTTCATGCAATCAAGTTAACTGAGTTGTAGCATATTTGAAATTCCAATTGTTCAGATGGGACTTTTTAAGAGACAGATTGAGGGTTAGTCAATGATGAATATGAAAGTATTGAAGAGGCAACTCACCTACCACTACCCACCAACGCCTCTCCTCTTCACCTCATAGGATATGATCCTGAAAAGTTGAGCGATTTATTTTTGAAGTTAAAATACAAAAATTGAAGAATTTAGTGGGTTTATATTCATCTCTAATAACATGGAGAACACGTTTTTTCCTCGCATTTGATCGCTCACGCTTCCTTCTTTTGCAAAGGCGCATAATATTTGAAGTTATCAATGAGAATTTTTCAACACCACTTAATCAATTTGCGAAGTGGGATTGAATTTGTAATAAATAATAGAAATGACGTATATTAAACGCACTTTTGTGCAATCCGTCCCTCAAGCCAATAAGTTTATATTGCCATTGCAGCATGCTACATCTTTACTACATCTTTTGATCTCTTCATTTTGTTATACATGCATCATTTTATTGATCAACTTATGTATCTTGTCTGTGACTGTTCAGCCAGCACTGGTTCAAATGTGTGTCACATTCTGTTCCTCGCACATTCGGGGGTTTTGGCTATGACCCGTTTATGTTATCACAATAGTTAATTAACTATTAACTTATGCAAAAAGGGAGTTAGGTTATAATTAAAAAGGAAAAGCAGTTCAGTTGGACTTTAACGTAGGCTGTAACATCTACCTAACATTCGCCCTCTTCAATACAGACTACGCCAGGCTAGGTTAGGCAGATACTTTGTGTGATACAATATCTCACACGGGGAATAAATACTATAAATGTTGGAAGGATGAGGGTAAGTGGTTTTCTTTGATAAGGAAATTGTTAGTAAAAGTGCTTTGAACTGTGACATGAAATTAGTTAATAGAGTAAACAAATTCCCATCAGTTTCAACTTCATTTAACTAAGCAAGTTATTTACTTTGCCATCAGCATGTGATCCAGGAACCTATGGAGCCAGCTGCCTACAGACCTGTCACTGCCAGTCTGGCCAGTGTAACATATATACAGGAGTGTGTACAGGATCACCACCAGGCTGTAGTAGTGGATGGACAGGGACTAATTGTCAGGGTTAGTAGTGTTACTTGATGGATATTGATCCAACATGACATTATATACATCATTAGTGGAAAATGACTTGCTCTGATCCCAGACCTACTCCACCGCGGTAAGTTGCAGCTTCATTTACACAGCAAAACAGTATTATCCTTGTACAATGAGGATGTGCTGCAGGATCCCATGGAACAGCTTCCTACTGATTAAACTGTAATTAAACGTGTTACCTGGCGATAATTTTATATTAACTTGAGAAAAGAAGGAGAGAATAAATCCTCATCAGTTAGCAATTGAGTATAGAATATATTTCCCTTTTGTATCATTGTTATTACATCTAGTCATCATATACAAAGATATTACAATAGCTAAAAGTGAAGCGAATGAATGTAGAACAGTTTGATTTACAGAATGCCTAGGGCCACGCTTTGGAGAAGACTGTGAAGATGATTGCCATTGTTCAGAAAGTTACTGTAACCAAGTAACAGGAAGTTGCTCTGGAGGTTGCTATCCTGAATGGGTGGAACTATTTTCACCCAACTTATGTCAGACAGGTAAGAAACATTCTGTAATGATTGCATCAGGGGATTGTACCACTAGTTAATATGAAATGACATTTAAAGAAAACGTGGGAAAATTGTTAGTCATGAAGAAAAATTGACATATTAACATGATTCATTGCTGTAGGTGATGCGAGGAGTATGTGCCTTCTAAAGTTCTTGTTTGAGCGTGATTATTGTTATGATAAAGTTTCTTACCCGCAATGAATGAAAACGAAACACAGTCTGTTTCATTGACATTGGGAAATTTGCGCAATGTTTACTTCTTACAGTAGAGCACTGGGTTGTAAGAAATGCCTTTATCACTAAAACCTATAAGTTATTTGTCAGTGGCTGATTTAATTAATGATTTCTCGTTCTTTTAGCTGTAGATCAGATTGTATCTGTGAAGCTGCCTTCAAAAAATGCTTAAGGCTTGTTTAAATATTATTCCATCTAGCTAATCATTTATTTAATGTTATAGATTCAGTTTGCGATGCTAAGGAAATTGCACTTCACAATATCAGTACATTCTCATCAAAACTATTATCTCTGCAATTTCATTTCTTTCTCATCAAAATATTGTGTTTGCAATATCAGTACGTTTTCAGCAAAGTATTACTTTTGCATTGTACGGGAAAACACTGGTAAAGACTTAAAGGTCCTAGAACAGTATCATATTATGTTTTATAAAGGCCACTATAAGTGTTTTTTATTCTTTCCTCATTTAAGGTCTCATAGATACCGCCTTTACTATGAGTGTTTCTCATTCTTTCCACATTTAAGGTCTAATAGATGCCGCCTACACTCGTAAGAATCCTGGTGTTACAGTTTCTGTGACCTGTACAGCTGATAAGGGTCCAAGTCATTCAGACCTTAATCAATTAAATTTTGTTCTGTCAAAACATTATGAGAATTTAGATGACAATGGCATTTCTTCTAAACAGTTGATTGGTAATGCAACAACAAGAACTGCTCCATTCATGGTAGATAATGTTGCAGATGGACAGACACTTTACTGTCAGCTGAGGAAAGATGACCAAAAATATGCAGTATATAACATAACTATAGATGTATTTGGTGAGTAGCATAATTGCATAGGTTACATTTGCACTTTAGGGTTCAACCATGTTCTCTTTCGAATTGCTAAGTATTAAGCAGGAAGGCGGCAAAGTTAATATTCTGTTTCTTTGAAACACTCTTCAGCAAACAGTTTCCAACTTTTAACAGTGAACTAACAAACACTATAGAAAGATGATCCAAAGGCGGGTGGTTTTAATATACACTAACCATAATATGACTATACCTCTAATTCTAAAGAAGAAAGTTTAAAAGTAAGTAATGTAACACGTACCCTCATGCTACCACACTTGCTTTATTTATTTTAGTTACATTTGGAGATCTCATTTCTTATTACTCTGTTGATATTGGTGTTTAAATTGAAGTTCAAGTTACTACTTAACTTTATTAGTAATATACCGTACCATTAGTGTAGCTGAGCCTAAATATTTTCTTCTCTATTTTACTTAACTTTCAATCTGAAAACTATGTAAGGCAAAATAATTGTCAGCATCAATGCTGTTGGACCTTATAACGATGTATGTTGGTCCATGTAGTTTGATGAGTATCAATGTCATATTGTTTTTTTGGTATAGATGGATGTTAGTGAAGTCAACTTGTGTAAGAATCAAACCTTTGAAATACGTTATCTCCAAAGGCAATGTTTCTTGAACTATATTCTTTGTATAAATTGTTCCAAGCACATTCACATGATCACATGTCATACTATGTCAGCAATATCTCATTAGTAAAAATTACAGCTGATTGCAAACTATGAATAGCCATTGATTACATTTTATTGTACATTGCTTTACAGAACTGTAAATGAATTACAGACTATCCCTAAAGCTAGCAACAACATTACCCAAGGCAGTATTTACATTATATGTACATAAACTGTATTTCCACAAGATGTCGACTAGGCCTATACTATACAGCTGACTTCAGTTTTATACATTGATGATTTAATGATGATCTATTTTGTTTCAACACATAGTAATACAAGGTGAACAAGACAATATAACTGCAAATAAGTAAAATATGTGAAAGGAAGTAAACTAAGAAACCCTTTTGGGCTTAATCGAATAGAGTACTCCCATCAAAGAAAATAGAAAACCTTAACACCTAAAAAAGAACTACCCCCCAAAAAAGATAACCTTAACAAATAAGACATATAACACTACCCCCCCCCCCCCCACCAACCACCACCACCAACTCACACCCCTTACAATGCCAATCACTCATTTTTCATTACTATAATAGTGTTCATTGTATATAGCGATAAACCACGCTCACGTATGACGTAACATTACATATTCAACAATGATTGCTTTCAATAGATGCTCTGTAATACTTCTTTCCCATTTGGGCTTCCAGATCTCCCTGTACTGCAATCTGCTCCAAAAGCAGTTTTGATAACTGATTCAACAGTCGCCATCAGCTGGTCAGCCTGGAATGAAGAAACTGAAGCTGGGGACCCTCCTGTCATCGGGTATACACCTTACTACAAGCTTGCATCAGGACTGAATTGGTCTATCCAGTATACGTCTGTATCTATCAAGACCCTAAATTTCACCTTTACGGCCCTCATATCAGAGGAAAGATACTCATTCTGTGTAGCAGCAGTAAGAGAAGGAGAGAGGGGAGAAGGTCCAAAGAGTCCAGCGCTAAATGCTACCACCATTTGTGCAGGTATTTTGCATCATCATATTAAATCACAATGCATTTTAATAATTGTATCTGTCATGTCAATTGTTTTTACGGGCAAGCAGATGTTTATTGACCGCATATCTTGCCAGATTATCATTGCACTGTGTTTACTATTGTTGATTACTTTTTTTTTCAATTTGAGTATATCATAAGGATATTTTAATAGCAAGCATTTAGTACTAAAGCCGTTGGAACTGTTTTGTGTCAATTGTAATGAAATAGTATTTGTGTTGTGTTGTATATCAGCATTTCATGATTATCACAGTAACCCTCCCATTTTATCTCTTGTAAAATACACTTTAAAGTGCTTTGTTACTAAAAACTGAAAGCGTATTGCCCCTAGGTTCTTTACGGATATTCCAGCTCTCATAAACCTGCAAACTCAGATTTTCGTTTAAATGTTAACCGTAACCAATGTAATCACGGTGGCGTGTGTTCAAAAGGTTGTGGGTGTGGATGTGACGTTCAGACTGGGTAAACATGAAATCTCAAGAGATTTGAAAGCGGTATGCTTTGATACTTGAACCAAAGATACCCCGTCACCCAACAATGGCACCTATCCATTTTCATACAGACAAACTTACTTAGTTATGTTTTCATTCAATTATTTCTGAGTTCTGCTTTCGGGTCCTGAAGTAACAGTAGATACAATGTCCTTGACCAAACTGTAACGTACCTAACATTACCGTTTTCTCATACATATGCAAGTGAATATGTAAGGTAAGTAAGATTATTTTGACTTATATATATATAATTTTCTTGAAATATAGTAGCATCCTTTCAATAACTTTCCTGTTAAAGCCTGTTGAAACAGCAATTTTCCTTGGTTCTCAAAAGTTTACATATGTACGGTATTACGCAAACGATTCCTTTTTGATTGTGCTCGTGTGCCGCCGACTGTGACATGACAATAACAATTACGAAATAAGGTAGGTAATGTTTTCGAATCTTTCGATGCATGTCGCTTGGCCTGTAATATTCACCAATTTGTACGTATATATATACATACACAATTTTATTTTTCTGTCACATCAAATATTGGTGGATAACATTTTTAATGACAGTTAGCCTCGTCAAGAATTATCGCTTAGCAAACCTGCTCGCATCTTTCTGCTCGATTGAAATATTCGATATGCCGTCAGTTTTTCTGGATTCCTTTCACAAGAAGGGTGTAACTAGTTAACTACTGCACGATTTTTACTGTTATTAAGAAGATAACGCCATGTTGTTTCATGCGTAAACTTGTGCATAAAGTACAATACATTTGAACAACTTTGTTTGACGCTGTCAACGCGTAATGCATTTAGAGAGGTCTCAGTCCCTAAGGTTTCGATATAAAAGGTCTCGACTACCACACTGATATTCAGTCATGTCAACTGGCAGTATATCTGGAAAATTGTGGGAAAAAAATGTCAACTGTAAATTATACACGGACAACTCTATATCGTCCCATTCAGTGATGGCGCTTGAAAGTCCAAAGGGAGGCACGTTGGAGCAAGCAACCAGGCAGGGAGGACATTTTGCAAGTTTAATGCACCAGTACAAAGTGCACATCACAGTAAAAATTAGGGGCTAAGGAAAAATTAAATTTTTACGTAAAATGCATAGCTGTAACAGAAGCTGCAGCACTTAACTTATGCTTAAATGTCTCTTGAATGTAGCTCAGGGCCGTAGTTGGTGTCCAGGGGTGACGCTTCGGAAATTTAGGAGTTTTAACATTGGCTATACGGTAGATCAAGATTGTGAGGTAGGCCTATGTGAACTTAACATAATCATTGTTTGGTCGCATTGAACGATGAATCCGTAAGATGGTAGATTTTCATCAGATTCATACCCCTAACACATCCCTCGTAAAATATACGGAAACCAGTAACACTACTACTTTCTGGAAAGTAAGTAGACCTTGTCAGTATTTCCCATGTCATTTTCATGTCTTCTTTTTGAATAAATATTTAATAAGTGCGAGGCAAAACTAACTCATCAGCACGAAATTTAAACATAAAAAGTAGGTGGATTTGAGTTCTTACATCTTACAATAAATCTTACGCATTTGCCTTTTGTTGTTGTCCAGACTATGAACTTCAATGAATGTAGCTAAATTGGAATTCATCAATAAATAGCAACATTTCAAATGTGGTATAAATAGTTGCGAAAATTTCAACATTTTGGACATTCCCTTCTCCTAATTTTCATGTTTGAGAATCTATAACAAAGCAAAGGAACCTCAATGAAACTTTGCAACTCATGGTTACTTTATTTTTCCCAAAAAGTACATAAACATTACGAGAAATATAGTTTGTACCTGAAGTTCAGCGTAAGTGAAATAGTTCTACGTATTCTTTATCACTATGAATAAACTTCAATAGACTTGCTTTGTCTGCACGGTCAGTGATTTTACTCAGGCTAACTTTAAATTGAGATATACATGGATATTTCAGTGACACTGATGGAACTTCTTGTATGATACTATGTAAACTACACCGAGAATGACAACAGGTTTTACCCAGGACCACTTGAACTGCTCTAATGACGTTCATAGCCAAGTAGTCGTTAATATTACCTAACGGAAGAGGTGCGATTAAAAGTAGTCTAAGATTCTGATAATTTGATCTCACCAAACGAGTTATTGGTAAGCCTCCTTTTAAACCTAAATACGAGTGATTTCAATTTTCTGAAGCAAGGTGTCATAATTAACATACCGTAGAGAGCTTCACATGAAACATTTGGAAATATGGTTCCCAATTTATTGACTTTATATCATTTTTTCGGGAGTCTCGTTTTTAATTTTCATTGTTTCATATTTACACAAGTTGATCAAGATGGCCCAATGAATGTTACGGCAGAAGTAGCTGGAGAAGATCAGGAAAATGTGAAAATATCTTGGAAGGTGCACATAATTTTATTTTCAATGCAATTATCATGTTATTCTCCACGTATATTATTATGTCATTATTTGTGGAATAATCAATAACACTGGTGAATGTTATTTAACATCATAGCTGTAGTTATGGTGCAGAAATGAAATATTTAGAAATACTTTTTTTTTTAAGTTAATGAATGTATTGTAGATCGGAAGCAATAGTGCTGTTAACCTTATTTACTGGGACAGTAGGGCTGCATTGAGTTTGCTGCATATTGCCTTTATTTCACCTTTATATAGGTATCACTCTTGCTTTTGCCTTACCTAATAGTGTGTACGAGAGCATGCCGCAGCATTAAGAGACGTTGTTTTCAAGGAGAAATCGTGCAGAGAAAAGCCATTTTTTCACTCTGATAAACTGGGTGGTGAGAATATATAGTGGAAATTGATTTGCCTAAGGCATAAGACCACTCAATGATTTAGACTTCAAATTTAATTTAAATCCGTTCTGTTTTTACCTAGCTTCCAACTGGTGGTAGTTCATGTAGTAATGGTGTGACTTTGTTAACTATCTACTATGCATCAATTAACTTGGAACCGTCACATGTAGGCATATATGAGGTAACAGATCCTTCAAGCACCTCTTTAACGTTGACTGGTCTCAAAGTAGAAGGAAATTACAGCATCCACATGACACGAGAGACGACTGTAGGGGAGAGTTCCAGTAGTAATACAATTTACTACTTTGTTCCAAGTATGTTTGTTAATCTTACAACAATTCCGTTCGACTATATTTAAGTAAATTAAGTTCTGATTTAGTTAAGTAATTATATGGCATAATTGGTCGGTCGCTTAGTTGACAGCTTTAAAACGTTAAGGAGTTGTTATCCAACTATAGGAAAGTAATATAGCGACAACGATTAAGTATTATCCGTCCCGGAACAGTTTTTTCATCCGTGTCTTTAACTGGTAGCTTGCCAAAAAGTCCCTACTTTCAGGCTTTTCAACTTTTAACGTTACTACTCCCTTAATGACACTTGCGAGATGAACTGAGTTTTGTTGGCCCTTCCGAAAAGTCAATGAATTAAATGAGCTAGTGCAATGGGATTAGCAGGTTGAAGTTCGCAATTATATAAATCAGTCACATCACATTTGCACAACATTACCAGCAAAATTGCTCAATGATTGTTTATTGCGCAGAAACGATCCTTTCGTCCGACATAACATCGAAATAAAAAAAAGATATGTACTTACCATTTTTCGTCACTTTTGATGTTATCATGTTGTTGTTTTGTTTCTCTTGAAATGCGTTACCATATGACTGTTTGCAAAAGCTGATGTTCATTATTTATATTAATTTTTACTAAATTTGTAGTGTTTTTTTTTAAGGACTTCCAGAATACCAAGCAGTTCCAGCTGCTAGTGTTAGCAGCTCAAATTCGCTAACAATGACCTGGCCGGTATGGGATGGCGACGTTGGGACTCCCCCAGTGGTTGAATATAGGTTACTAACCAAGCTGTCGGAGAGCGGCGATTGGCCAATTACCTTTATAAGAGTAAATGCAAGCAATGATCAAGATACTTATGCTGTGATAATTACGTCACTTGAACCAGACACAGACTATGACTTCAGGGTTGTAGCTGTGAGAGAAGGGCTAAATGGGGATGGACCACCCGGTCCAATCTTGGAAATGGTGAAAACAAAATCGCATGGTACGGGTAAGTACAACAACTTCTTACTGATTCGAGCAACATTGTACTTGATAAAAAAAAGTTCATTAACTATTCGTCTACGTCCTAGTTTATCGTAGCGTCCCCGAACATTATGTTATGCTGTAATCACTGTCAATAGTATGTGTGGGAACTAGATAAATCACCCAAACAAATTCATTTACATTTACTTTGTTTTTTCTCCTTTTTCAAGTAAAATATGTTGAAACTGCTGTCATTTGTTACCCATATTATAATTATTACTATTGAACGTCTTTGTAGATCAGTCGTATGATATTGGTATCCTTGTAACGTTACGATGTGAAACAGTCATATCCGGGAAATGCTGGTCACCATGGAAACAATACCATATACATCCACACGTTAAAAATCAACGGAATCATCACTATATACATCCACACCGTTACTAGCAATCATAAGAAAATTCATGATATAAACGTTTGTTCTTCCCTTCAGGATCCGTTGGATTAATTGTCGGTGTTACAATTGGAACGATCTCTCTCGCAATAATTGCTCTTCTTGCAGTTTACGGGTGAGTCACTGAAAACGTTGCCATGGTTAGATGTTACGCTATAACTTCATTAATATTAAAATTATGTTCTTTTCTTCCTCTCAAGAATATGGAAATATAGGAGATCTACATCCAAACCTAAAACTGTGGAACGACAAGCAGACGACTCAAAAGGTAAGTTTGTAAGTTTCTTGTAGGTTTTAATTAAATCTGTCTACATATAATGCAAAACAACGCTGCACTATACTGTTGGCCTTAAATATTTACTATTTTATTTCATCAAGAGCCTATAGTACTATCAATGCTGTTTATTTTCAGGAGACACTAACACCATTCATATAGAACAAGCACGTATGTTGGTTTTGTAATCGCAGTCTTACATTTCTCGCATTAATGATTTCACTGTTCTGGACACCGTTATAGTCAATGTTTTTCTTAACTGCCGTCAGTTCACATATTGTTTACATTATTAATAAATTTAGATCAGTAAAACATAAACTCAAAACCATCACTGTCTAATTAGATGTGATCCTTTCCTTTCACTGAACTGCTATGATACAAAATGAAGGTTGCAGTCCACGTTTGTTCAATCATAATTTAGTACAAAATATTCCATGAGTGTATGTGTCACTATGTCGTTGATTCGCAATGACCAATCTATAAGCCATCATTAATATTACAATAACCTGTTTTTCCCATTGAGCAAATGCAATACGATTGTATTTTCTTAGACCAACTGCTAAAACAATGAGTGTGATTGTTCATACCACCTACATTATATGTTTAATATGTATTCATTAAAAATAATTTTTCATTCATACAGAGGTTACAAACGAAGCCCCTTTTGCCTATGAAAATGTGAGCAAAGATAGTGGGCATACCAACGTGGTACGCTATGTTCCTTCTACGAAACACGGAGAATGCATTCTGTCAGCCACAGGAAATGATGACACCACTGATGGATATGAAATTCCATCTACTCGTAAAGATGGAGGCGCTCAAGCAAACCAAGAAAGCAACAAATGCGAAAACATGGAAGATGTCCAAGTGTACCAAAACAAAGCTGATGATGAATTTTCTCTTAGGAAACCGATGGCAATTTCCAGGTTTCCGTTGTTTATGAGAAGTTCTACTGCTAAAGAAATGATATCGGCTACCTTTAAGGTGATGATAAATACATAACGCAAAAATCATTCAAAAATAGTAGAGGTGAAATACTGTTATACAATTGTCGACAGATTGGGCACATATTCAAGCTTTATATGTTTTATTTTTAGGACATCAATTAAAAATGTCTTGTGTCATGTTAGAGGGTAACAAGTGAGTAAAGGAAAGCTACACAGGCATGATGATATCATGCAATCACATTGAGTCTTAAGTAACTTAAATGGTCGTTGATTGCCTATAGGATATTATTACTATAAGGCGTCAATGAGAAATTTAATCTAGAAAAACTAAATACGAAAATAACAATCGCCCTGTCCACGAGGATCGTTTTGTTTAGCGTGGACTTGGCGAGACAGTATCGGTTACAAGATAGTTGCCAGTAGTTAGAAACAATCTATCATCATACCTCCATATCATAACAACATGGTGTCGTCCGTGGGTTAAATACTATACTGAATAAGTAAATGTTGTCTTACAGGTTTTGCGAAAGGTTGAACATAAAGACATTATAGAATACTCAGCTATCCAGTAACGTTGTCACGAACCCAGTTTCGGCCATATTTGCTCAACATTAACCATTGACTTAACCCTGCAAATACGAACTCATTTACTTAGCTAACTAAAGGATAAAAATATGCCTATTGTTGAAATGTCTTGCTCCTATATAAATGCAAGAAGAAATGTCATTGAAAGAGCAAACTTGGACCACTATGTATATACATTGTGTAAACTGCATGACCACAGCGATTATTTGAGAGATACAACAGCTAAATATTAATATACTAACCGAAGATATGTATGTTCTCAGCAAGCAGGAGAGGAAACACACACGAAATATGACAAAACAGATACCATTATCGGGTAGAAGCAAAATGCACTCGATACAAAGACTAATACGTGTATTCGTTTAAACTGTTTTGACATATGTTGTTACCGTCTGAGGAACACAAAATGCCATGCGGAAATTGACATTCATTATGGTATTGTCATTTTCCACAATAATCTTGTCATTTTATACAAGAGATAATAAATATCAAATAAACTTAATATTTTATTTTAACTAGCATTTAATTATGAGGCAACATTTATTGTTAAGTAATTACTGTAAAATATTGTTTTTGTGTTTATGTTCAGAGTTTGGAAAAAGTAAGTCCCAGCACAAATGCCAGCTCATTCTCTGGGGCATCCCCTGAAAACTTGCACAAGAACAGATTTGGAGATATTGTACCACGTGAGTACCTCGACGAGGAAGAACAAATTAATGAAAACTGCATGTTACAAGATAATAACAAACACATGTATAAATATTCATTCAAATAACTATAAACCCTTGCATAATTTTCATATTCTTAACAGGGTGACATTTTTGGGCACACAATATCAGTTTAATCTGTCAAACGTCTCATGAAAGGTTTAAATTGATGCCAATGAATATGACAATATGTATTCGTCTGACAGCTGATGAACTAAGGTCAGGTAAGGTAGGAATTAAGGTCAGAGCGTCAACAGTTGACAACAAACTTAGTAAAGCGGAACAGTTAACATAGCTAAAATAGCGAAAACTGGATTGTCAGACACAACTTAAATTGTTGAGAATAGCCTATTACTTCTCTATGTAGTCCATTTAATATCATAATACAACTTCTCCTCACAGTGGACAACCATCGACCTTTGCTGAAATCCATGTGTCTCACTCAGGGAGGAAATGATTACATTAACGCTTCTGTCGTGAATGTAAGTATTAAAATAGTTAGGCATTAGGTGCTTCAAGTTGAACTAAAGCGAGAAACACATTTTGGCGGGTTTCGGTAGTCAAACCAATGAAATAAGGATAAAATGTCCTGTACACTACCCACCTGAGCTATACGAGACATGATTGCCATCGCTATGTAGAAAATGCTTTGCTGGGATCGCAACCACTTGGATATATTTAAATAACATTGAATAGAGCACCTAATTCGGTTAAAAGCGGAACAATTCCTCTGAAATATTATTCTTTAGCGTCATTTTAAATAACTACAATAAGTAACAGAGTTAGGCGGTCGACCAACTTGAAGTTTTTGTTTCCTTCCTTTTTTCTTGTTTGCTTTGAGATGTTACCCGGAATAATCAAAGCGCTATTATTATATTGTTAACTTTATTTTTGTGTGTATTTCTTTGTCTACAGATTGCTGGATTGAATCAAACTTTGATTATGACACAGGCACCTTTGCCGAATACTGTTGAAGACTTTTGGCGACTCGTGTTTGACTATCAATGTCAGACTATTATCATGTTGAATGATTCAGACTCAGGAAATCATGTAATTCATTCAATTAGGCTATATCATACTATTCTTATAAGTTTAACTTTTTCTGGCCTCGAATTAGCGCAGAGAACTGATATTACTAGTCTCCTCTGGTTGTTTTTTTTTTCATTACGTTACTAACATTGCAACAATTCTTTCGTAAGTTTACCTTTACTTTCGGACCCAAATAAAATATGTCATAATTGCTGTAGTCATACTGATATCAATATATGAAAGATTCTGATCTGCATGGCACATCTGTTTGTTGAATTCTGTCAACAATATGTTTTTAATTGTATCACAACACAGGATACTATCAAATATTGGCCAGATGTAAACGACATCGAGATCGGAACAATGACAATATCCACGTGCCTCATTGAGAAAAAACAGCTTTATACAATCCATCAGTGTCAGGTTGCCCATCGATCGTATCGGGTAAGACCCTAATATGCTTATAAATTGTTTGTATGTACTTACTTTATTATTGTTATTATTATTTGACATGATAACAAGGCATTCAACACTGACGTAAAATCGAAGGGAAACCTTGTGAAGAGCGATACTGTTCCATGCTTTTTCGTTTTGCTTTCAGGAATCTATCAAGGTTAATCGCTTTATTCTAAACAACTGGCCAAAGAGTGGTGATAGCCTAACACCCCTTATAAATTTCATCGCAGCTACAGGATTTGGAAATCGTGGTGCAACATTAATTCATTGCATGTAAGTTCTAAACACTTACACAAACATTGGAAATCACACCATAATTGCTTCCGGAGAGAACAATTTTAACAAAATAGACAATAATTGTAAACTTTAAATGACAAAGTAAAATAGCAAAACTGTTTGCAGCAGTTTATACCCAATGCAAGGAGTACGACTGTCTCAGCTTTCTCTATAATTAAATACAGATGGATGTGTTGGCATGATTCATTATCATTGTCAGTGACTGAATCCATTGCTGACGGGTCATACAAATATGTATGCTCTGTGGTACATATAAACGTGCGCCGTTGATTCTCCATATGTAGTTTACTGTGCTTAGTAAAATAAAAGTTAAGTTTGATAGTATCTTATGTGTTTTTGGGGGATTTTGTTTTGTAGAAATGGCGCATCCAGAAGTGGAATTTATGTGACTGTTTGTTCTGAGATTAACAGGATGAAGAAGCAACAAACGATACAAGTGTTTGACACTGTTAAAAATATCAAAGTGAGCAACCCCAATGCGATTAGCACAAAGGTATGTCGTATAATGAATACAACAATATTATGATAGTACATTAAATAGTAGCTTTAGCTTTGCTGGTGCTTGTGTATAAAATAATAGCCAACTATCATCACCATGTAACCTCCAGCCTCTACCCAACCTGTAAAGAAAAATGAGAATTTTCGCCAAAAAAAAAAAAAAAAATCAACAAACGCATGGCATTGTAGTGTTATATAATACTTTACCCTTCAGTAGTATTTTCATTCATATTTACACAATAAACATACGAGCTGAAAATATTGAAAACATAAATGACCAGTTCTCAGTCTAAATAGTTAGCTATCCTTATTTTAAATAAAGTTGGATTATGTATTGACCAATATGGTTAAACAAATGTTATCTGCACTACCGGGCATACCGAGCCCACATTAAACCCAGACGCCAGTTGAGATGCTAGAAGGCGAATGCAAATAACCAAGATAAGGACGTTACTTTAAGATAACAACATTGGTCAACTTAAAAGCCCAGCATAGCTACTGTCATGCAGGTATAATTAAAGGATGGTTTTACTAATACTTTAATTTGAATATGTCTTAGAAAAGAAACATTTGAGTGTATTTTTTAGTTTACAGCTAGTCTAGTGTCCAATATATTCACCTTTATAATATGTTTACCCTCTGGCATAGATATGCACCATCGCACTGTTGTACATAACATAACACCAGTGTTTTTATGTGACAAGAATTATGTTTATGTTATAGTTTGTTAAAACTAATATTGAAAGTAATATCGTCTTTATGTAGAGGGAACTATTCAAATATATTTTAGAAAGCACCATTTTCTTTAAACATTGACTTTGCCATTTCTTGGGAATATCCACTTTACTTATGCCAAGTTTTTGCACTTACTGATACTAGTTGGCTCCGACTTCGTTTTTCAAGACTTAGTGTGGACTTTGTGCTGTAAATTATGTCAAACAATGATGTAATTAGAAAACAAAATCAGTTTCTCATAGACAATCGATGTGAACCATACAAAGTGTATTCATAATTGTACAATTGTCTTTAAAATGTCATTAAAGCATTGTACATCAGAAGAGGTAAAATAACCAGATACTATTGATAAATACAACAGCTGATATAACAAGATTATTAAAGCTACCAGTGATTGTAAGGCATACATTCCACTGAAAATGTGCTTGGAAAATTAAGTTAACATTTCATGACAGCCAATGTGTGAAGGCTCCAATACAAAGGCATAAAAATAATGTTCCCTGTTTTTATGCCATTACGCTTTCACGTAATTATATCCTTATGTTTCCTGTGCTGACAGCTTTTACTCAGTACTTTTAATCAATCCCCTGAATTTTCTATACCGTTTACTCATATCTTCCAGTTTGATGTTTCTGTTAATTTCATCTTTGGCCTTTACGAAACATTGGCAAAGGTTTCCCAACAAACCCTATATATATTTAAATGCATATATATAATAGTTACATGTTCCTCAACTAGTTTATGGTTGTTGGTTAAATGTAATTATTTTAATTAACAAAACGTTGGGTAAACCCATTAGCCAACTGCAGTTGAGAAAGTATTATTTTTAAAACGTTCTGCCCAACTTTTGTATAGTGCACGCAGTAACTGCTTTGAGTCAATTCAAAGTTCGTAATTTCTTCTTTCCCCTATTAAATCAACAGTTTCCGAGATCACTGTATAACAAAATCGGTCATTGATGGTGACAGCTTTTAACATGTTTAGTCGTTACTATGTAGTTATCCCTGTTGTTCTAATTTTGTTTAGCATTTCAAACGTGTCATTCTAATAAGCCACCAGGTATTTCATCCAGAACATACCGTGAAAGTTTTAGCAACGTTTTCATTTTGTTCTTTTCAGGAGGATTACATGATGTGTCATCAACTTCTCAACTGCTACCTAACAGAAATGCAGGATTACGACGTGATTGTGTAATCTTAAGCTGACCAGGAACCCTCAAAACAGCGTCTTTATTATTACAAGCAAATATTTAAAAGCCTAGGTCTCGGAGAACCACTTCAGTAACAATCATTACTCTTGTTTTTACGTCAAAAATATCACCATTGCGTGACATATATAATCAGTTTACCATTTTCTTTTCATCGTTTTATCAAATTATCGGCATTAATCTTAAAGGTCAAGTGACACGTAGACTTGACTTTACATAATGTAAAACTTAACAATTCTTATATTAAGAAAAACCCAACACCGCGAATATTTTCCGTCTCCAAAGGGGTAGAAATCGGTAAAAGTACTATTACGTAATAGATTCAGTGACGTCACGGGGGGAAGCGCAGAAGAGTGCAAACTGTATATATTCTGCGCAGTGTATTGGGTACGTAGAAATCTCAAAATTCTCGAAAATATTACCTTTCTCAGCAGTCTGTTACAAGAAAGTTAAGATTTGGATTAAGATGAAAAATCACAAATTGAAACATAAGACATCAAACAAAACATCTAATGACTTCTTTTTTCAAAAATTCCTGGCATTTTCTTCCTATCAAGCAAAATAAACTCCGCAAAAATCGGCTAAATTGACTCGTTCAGGCAAAGTCGAAAACAAATGACGTCATTTGTTTACCAAGTCGAAAGTGCATGATATCGTCGCATGGAACTGCTCATTGCTACCACATACAGTTGCTATACACGCACTGTAGTACGCATATATACACAGCACCGCATACACAGCATAGCTTATACATATCGCGAAATGGCTGCCGGTGGCATTGACTCACAGTATTCAGATAGCAATAGCGAAGAAGGTCGGGAAATGGAGGACATGGTCGACGATCGTGGGGAAGTTTTTCCATACATGTTCGAACCGGAGACCAGCGAAGAGGAAGCGGGATCGGAAAGCGATGTCGAAATTGATCGTCTTGACGGAACACAATAGTAACGTTACGCCTAGCGTACTATAGTATATAGGATAGTTGTGTCACTAGTTAGGCCTAGAACCGATAAATTTTTCCTAACTTTGCTCATTACTCTTAGCTAGCCAATTTGTTGATGGGGCAGCAAAAATAACATGAGAGTGTGGTCGAGTTAAGTTAAGGAAGTTACTATTTTCCTTAAAAGTTGTGGAAGCACATGCCCCAGGAACATGTCACTTTTTTGTTTACTGTCCGTGACGTATTGTTTACGTCTTGAATCTCGGTTAGCATATTAGGCTTATTTAGTTTTGGCAACATTGGTAGTTCCCCTCGTGACGTCATTATCTTACGGGATGAGCTTGGTTATTAACTTAATTAAAACAGCAAAGAAACAATCGTGGAACTCCAAATTTGGAGTATAGGGTTTTGATATATACCTTCTCAATTTGTGCAAGTTTGAAGGGAATCTAATACGTGTCACTTGACCTTTAAACATGCCTGTACATTGCATTTATTATATATGCTACTACAATACTGAAGATTGTCTAAAGCAAATGCTTGTTGCGTTAGTTGATGGCATCTTACATGACATTTTCATATGCTGTTATTGTTGAAAAGGAACTAAACGGCCATATCGCTTTATAAACTAAATACAGGACATCCGGTCTCACTTCTCTTGGCAGCTACTTTCAATTTATCTTTATTTACAAAGTAAATACAGTTAAAGTATTCCCAACGTAACTCTCACCTTAACAACCAACTATGGCTTTGGGGAGATATGCAGTGTGCCAACTAAGCCTTGTATTATATCGCAGGACATGTAATGCCGTTTAACATATTTTCATTTAGTTTATCTTTTCATTTAATATCTGAAATATCTAACTAAATTCAT
>KN884300.1:45071-56582 GCA_000934455.1 Apostichopus parvimensis
TAATTTGTCAAAATAAAAGTACAAAATAATTATAGGTTGCACGCTTCAAATTCCATGCTTGACTAGCCGCGTTTTTTCATGGAAATTAATTTTTTCAATGATAACTATTAATATTTGTTCATTATCTGCAAAGCTGTCCCCGCTTATTAATCATAATTTTCTTCATAAATGGATAAGATGGTAAAGCTTAAAGTTTTTCTTCTATTCTATCTTTGGTCAAATCAAAAGATCTTCGTCAGAAAGAAAAATGATTAACTCCTATGGGCTCGGATCGTGCTGAGCCGGGGGCCCCGACCAAAAGGGGGCCCCCGCTATACTGATGCACAGAAAAGGGGTACCTCTTTGAATAAGGAGAGCCGTTTTTATTGGGGATGAAAAACTCATGCAAGACTTAATGTTGTTTTTCACTCATACAACTTGTAAGATGTATCGAGAAGCCGAATTCCTCAATCCTCATTCCATGGTATATAGTTACAAAGAATGTTCATAGCTATGTTGATAGTATTGTTCTTTCATTTTTCTTGGTGTATTTTAGCATTAAAACATATTTGTCAGCTGGAAACAATGTGTAAATGCCAAATGGCCATTCAAATGTTCTAAACCAAGACACCCTGCATTGATTCTGCATGAATCCTTTGACTTTGGACCTATGGGAGTCCGCAGGAAGGGGCAAGGGGGTGGGCACTTGCCCCTTCCCCCTTCAAGGAAAATCAAACTTTAAAAAAAAAAAAGTTAAACATTTGACATTTCAATGATTTCACCCAACCAACAGTTCTCTAGTTATGTTCATTGCATACGAACCCATAATGCATTACCGAAATGATTGAAAGTCAAAATAAAAAAAAGTCAAGATCTCAAAATAACCAATGTGTAAATGCAACTTGAAACGCCCGGAAAGTGTCTTTTCCGACGATCTAGGAGTATTTTTTTGCAAAAATAATTCATGTTGCGCTCCGCGACAACCAATGGTGGCGCTCCGCTTAGAGAGTATCAAGTAGTGTAATACATCTACATTTCCTACTGTCCCACCCACCCCCCTCTTGTGAACATTTCTGCGGACGGCCTTTCTTGGACCTCCTGATAGGGGGCCACTTTGGTCCAGGTGCCGGGCCCCCTGGCTCATCGTTACGCCACTGATCAGCTGATATAGGTGCTTCGGTATTAGTGTGTTGATAAAAACGGGTTCGTTGTCTGGATTTCAATGTTTCAGTAAACGACGTTTCAGTCGTTTTTATTTGACGAACGTTAAGTTACAAAATAATCAGTGATTTCTGTAATGATGATTAAGGCTTGTATCTACATCTTCTTAGCCCCTGCCCTTCACATCCTCGTGCCAACGAGGTGCTAAAGGAAAGAAAGGTAATATAGAAAAACTTCAAACTAAGGTCCAGAGGAATATTTCTTTAGTAGATTTAACAGCTGCTCTAAAACTGGCGATTTCTTTTATAACATCTTCGGATGCTTTGAAAAGCTGCCTCGGATGATTATCTTAGCACAATACACTGTAAAATTATCGGATGAAAACTTAGCAACAAAGAAGAATATGTATATATTTAAACATTAAAAAGTAGAAATTTATCAAAAGCGCAAAACATTAAATGAAATGTTCTTTTAACTAAAATAGCGAGTTGGTCAAGATTATCAAGCTTCACTGTACTCTGTATTACCGAAAGTATGTTATTGTAATTCAATAAGCAATATCAGTGGTCTCAATGTCTAATTTCTTCTCCTAACAGATCGCATGATGATCTCGGATATAATTTATCTTTCCTCAATAAAAACAATAATATTATTCTTATTCACTTCTATAGGTATCGTAAATAGTGTACATTAGTGATAACATTGCATTCATGTATACTGATAGTTGTGGCGATTATATAGGTAAACCTTAACATATCTAATAAATTACTTTGATTGGCATTATATGATTTTATCACATTTACCCCTCCGGTACCAACCAAACCCTACATCTCTTATATCAATCAGCAAGTTGTTTTATTTAAATATTAAGCTTGTCGTAACAAAGGCAGTTCCTCAAATTCACAATACATGACTATTTCTTTACCGTGCAACTCCCTTTCTCAACCACCACCAACCCTTCTCTTCTTAGATTTCATTATATAGTAGACATAACTATTTGAATTTCCTTCTAAGGAGGATTCCTTCCGTCATCTCGAAAAATGTGATTAAACTACTCAATACTACTATCTCTTATTTTTTTTTAGAAATATTTCAATGATCAATATGTAATGTCATTACATAAATTATTACTAAGTCAACCCTATAAGACAATACACATGGTTCATCATTTAGACTAAATGGTGTATACCGTATACTTCCAGTAAGGCACAAGTATTTCGCAACATTGAGACAATATAAAATAATTGTAACAAAGTAGTAATACACATGACAATAACGTAAATTAGCCACAATGCCTTGTATATGAACTGATATTACATAATATGTTGTAGCTCTGTCGATTCATTACAATGAAACCTCAATGTAGGTAAGCACTCGCGTATCTAGTTGCTGAGACAATTGCTAATAACGGACGAATTATGGAATTGCTTTATATTACTTATCGTCTATTTGGTATTACATTATTATTCGTCATTGCCATTAAACACTGCATACGAGTTTATGTACACTCTTAAAACGTTGGTTAAAAAAGAATGGTATAGGACCCCCGTGCACTTAATTGGTTAGTTTGTACCCTTAAGTTGGTGAACTGGCAGATTTTTGGCTATTCCAATAAGTATGTACATTTCACAGTCCGACGTTTAACCAACTTGTTTATAACTTTACCGCTCACTGAGTAAAAAATCCGCGCGTACACATATAAGTACATTAACTGCACGTACGTCAGTGCAGCATCTATAACACACTACATAACACGTCATGCATAGTATAGTCAGTATTGCGAATTTCGGAACACTGCGAATTTCGGACACCCCTAAGAAATGCACGATTTCACCATGACAACCTACAGGAAGAGCCAAATTTCACCAAAAAGTACGAAGCTACAGTTATTTTCTCTCCAAAATGACCCGTGTGCAAGTAAATACTTACATATTTGTCAATAAAATGACGGAGATCTATGAAGTCTGTTATAATTACTGAAAGAGCAACTGCGCCACCAATTTTATCACCAGCGCCACACTGTGGGACTGTGTGTCCGAAATTCGCAATACTCTAGCAAAGAAATACCAGTTCCACAATCACGAAGAATCTTCTTGGAATACAACGTGAAAACCGTGTATCGTTATATAACACACTTCTCCCACCATATCATGTATATTTTTAGGTGATTTATACCAGAAGATATAGTTTTGGGGTGTTTTAAGGCTTAGGTGTCCGAAGTTCGAAGTGTCCATGCTACGACAGGGTGGTTTAGTAATCAAGATTAAAGCTAACGCCATGGCAGATATCGAAGACAGTGCTGTCTTGATTTTCTTGAAAAAATACGAGGTCGAGTCTTTACATGAAACGTTTATCGGTAAGTGTAGCTTAACATCGGTCAAAAGTATGAACTTATGTGGGCACTGAGACCGTCAGTGACAGTATAACGTTAGGCTCATAGGCCAACGTTAGCCTTATAGTTATACCAGGCTAACGTTATTAATACTAGTACTATACTGGTTACTACTACTAGTGTAGGCCTAAGGCTAAGCTATTTCTGCCGTAGGCCTAATACTGATATTATGTTCAAATACAAAAAACTTCGACCTACTGTATATTGCCTAGCCTAGTGTATACACTAGGCTAGGCTAAGTAAGACTTGTTTAATTATTTACACCCTTATAACAGTTAGGCTAAAGATAGATCAAATGTGATGCCACAAACTTTTTTATTTTGATTTATATCATACATATTTTGGAGGATATTTATGAGAATGTTTGCTCGATAACTCAACAAGGGAATGATTGATCATCGCCATACTTACTGGCGCATAGTAAGTAGATAAACCTCATGGTTTTTGGGGTCATATCATGAATATTAATAAGGTCACAGGATCAAACATAAAAATTTTCAAATTGCAATAACTTGACAACCATTATTCATTAAGTCCAAATTTCTTCATGTTTCATATATGGTGATATTTGTAGATAGTGTGTGCATGCTGATGATTTATTCCTTTGTTATAACCCTCAGAGAATGGAATTGACAAAACTGCACTTCTTTTGCTTAAAGAAGATGACATAAGGGATCTGATACCAAAGATTGGTGACAGACTAAAATTTCAGGCAGGTTGGAAGAAGGAGGTGAGTACTCCCGTATATCAGCAATGGATTTTACATGCTTTAAATGTCTTACAAGAACTGAAGGTGGAATCAAAGGCTTATTTTTCCATTTGAAGCATAACCATGGAATTAACTCCAAAAACTCAAGTAAAATTATTTGTGGTCAAGCTGGTTGCACTGCACTCTTTTTTTCAACTGAAGGCTACAAATGGCATCTTAACAGACACCACTTGGGTAATAAAGAACAAACTAATGACCAGGGGGAACAAGAGCCAGAAAGGAACAGTCCCATTCCAATGGAAGCAGAAGCACATTATGAGGCAGAAGAAGATGATGAACAATCAATGGAAAATGATATCAACATAGCTAAATCATCTGCAATATTCACAGCCCGACTTAAGTCCTCACCTATTCCTTCATCGTTAGTGGGAAAAAGTATTGTTGATGTACAGAACCTAATTGAAAATGTAGTTGATCATATTGAAATGCAAATTACTAGATTATTAAGTAACCAGCAGTCCACACTATTGAGAAAGGAAGAGGATAAGCAAGACTTTCACAATATTTTTGCCAATGCAAGGGAAGCTCCTTTCTCTGAAATGAGAACAGAATACCAACAGAGGAAACTATTCAAGCAAATTGGTACATATGTTGAACCTGAACAAAAACTTCTAGGCTACTGTTTCAAGTCTAAAATAAATAACAAAACAGGAGCTCCAATTCAAGAACAAGAGAAAGAGACATTTCAGTACATTCCTTTGGCAATTTCACTTAAAAAATTTCTGGAACAACCAGGAGTTATGAATGCGATATTTTCAGCTAAAGCATCTGCAGATCCAAATGTCCTGGTTACATATCGAGATGGCTTTCTGTTCTAAAATAGGTATCAACAGCATGGTGAAGTGCCTCTTATACCCCTGCTGCTATACAATGATGACTTTGAGGCTGCAAACCCTCTTGGTTCAAGAAAAGGAAAACATAAGATTTCAGCCTTTTGTACAAATGTGCTGTGTCTACCCAGGAGATATCAGGCCAGATTAAACAACATTCTTCTCACAGCTCTAGTCACCTCATCTCTCATTACCAAATATGGAATAGAAAGTGTTGTGAAAGTAATAAAAGAAGAAATTCAGATGTTATCGAATGCATGTCTCAATATAGAAGGGGATGATTTCAACGGACTTGTTAGGCCGGTTTTGTTCCAAGTTGTTGGCGATAACTTGGGTATTCATACCATGTTAGGCTATGTTCGTGGCTTTACAGCAAACTATTACTGTAGACTTTGCAAGGGGCATCGAAGTGCACTGCAAAAACAATTAGTTGAAAATGCCAGTCTACTTAGAACAGGAGAAAATTATGCTGCAGATTTACAACATGATGACCCTTGTGAGACAGGTATCAGATTTGCTACAATACTAAATGATCTGGGAGAGTTTCATGTAGTTGAAAACATAACTCTTGATGTTATGCGTGACTTTTTGGAAGGAGTGATACCGTTAGAAATGTACTTAGTGTTAGACCAGCTGATTCAGGAAAAAAAGTTTACTTTGGAAGAACTTAATGGTAGAATTTCATGTTTTAATTATGGCTTCACTGACCAGTCAAATAAGCCTAGTCCTTTGAAACAATCATCTCTTTCAAACCCTGGAAAAGCAAGTGGACAAAGCGCTTCACAGATGATGTGCCTAGCTTTCAGTTTACCCATAATGATTGGAGATAAAATTGAAGAAGATTGTGAAGCATGGGAGTTGTATCTGTTGTTGATTGATATTTTTAAGATAATAATGAGTCCCAGTTTGAGCCTCTCTGCGACATATGTTCTGAAAGCTTTGATCAGAGATCATCACCAACTATTTCTCCAATTGTTTCCAGATCGGAACCTTACTCCAAAACAGCATTTTCTTACACACTATCCAAGATCATTGCGATTCCTTGGACCTTTGAATCAGTACACCTCAATGCGTTTTGAGGGAAAACACAAAACATTCAAAAAAATTGCAAATTTGTCTTGTAATTTCCAGAACATTGCTAAAACACTGGCAGTTAAATACCAAATGGCCCAGTGTTACACATTTCTCTTGGAACGACCTCTTGAAAATCAAGACATAGAATTAAATCAGGAGCAAGTATCCACCCTGTCAAGAGTAGGATCAATTTTAGACATGATGGCAGCTGAAATAGTTGCTGCAAAACTTAACATTGGTTTAGAAGAAGAGATAACTTTTGTAGGAGCAGCCAAGATTCATGGTTATGAATTTAGAGAAGGAACTGCAGCTATCACCTCGTGGAATGACGATGGACCAGTATTTGGAAGTGTGAAATGTGTCCTTCTAAAAAATTCTGATATTTATATTGTTCTGAATTTATTCAAGACGATAGGCTTCCAGAGACATTTACAGGCATATGCTGTGGAAACCACAGCAGACTTAATTGACACTGTTTGTTCTAGACAGTTGTTTGACCACCGTCATGTGACTTGCTTGAAGAATCATAATGGGAATGACACATCTCATTACATTTCGACTCGCATCACTTTTCTATAGACACAGCATTAGTTGTACCACTGGAGGTGAATTAGTTATTTAGTCATAACCTACTTAATTTTAAATTAATTTTCTCCCAGTTTCAGAGCAAAGTGGTCTTCCAATTTCCTCTATATCAAGATGAGATACCAGATGTATCATCTCTCTCAGATACAGATGATGTTTCTACTACTGGCGATACAAGTACTAGTGTTGATACCTTGATTATTGAATCAGATGCAGACACATCACTTGAAGGTTCATCTTACTCACCCTTTCATTCACCATATCCCTTGAAACGACAGAAACGAATCCATTTTGTAAGTAAAGGATATTCTATTGTTTTTTGTAAAAAGTACCATAGTTATTAACATCTTATATAGTGGTTGATGCTACTTTTTGTTTTATGAAAGCAAGGTATGGTGCATGCTTTGAATGAGAAAAGAGGTTTTGTTGTGAATACCAGAGATTACCCCGAAACTTTCCATTATGAAAGAACTACTGTACAGTAGTTCTGGAAGTTACGGATCTCCCTGAGAGGACTCAAAGTGATCATTATCAGAAAATGATACAGAAATAAGTTTATAATAGAAAAATTAAAAATTAAAGTTTATTGAATGGCAGAGGTAATTGCATATAGGTTGGTGATTTATGGTACCATACTGCAACTTCACCATTCAGTCTACAGGTGTCAGTAGTGTTAACATTCTATGCATCCAAATAAATTTAGTTTTCTTGTTTACATACTGGCCCATTCCCACTCTTCTCATATTTTATTTTTAGGATGTTGAAGCTATTCTAGGCCAGTCTTCCAGAGGAAGGAAAGTCATGGGAAGCATCTCTTGCAAGAAATTATGTTCAAAACAGGATCGACACATTCTTGTGGAAATTTGTACTAGTCACATGGTTGATCATTATGGAGATAAGTGAGTATAACTAGTTTAAGACATATATTCATTATGATATATTATGGGAATAGCAGACCCTTCTTATATAAACACGGATTAGTGGCTGTACCCTATTTTCAAGTGCCCTGGAGACCAAGAGATATTTTTAATAGAATTTATAATAAAAATGATTCAATATGGTTATGTTTCTGAATGGATTGTTTCAATTGTCAATAGATAGGATACAATTTGCTGTATTGTTGTCAACATTTTATCTATTTCCTTTTTAATCTACAGGCCAAGCTCCTTCATTAAGGCAGCGTTAGCAGCAGCAGTTGTTGATTTGTTTCCCTTTCTGAAGGATCCAGAATCTCCCTTGGGTTATGTAAGCATGTTTATGTTCTAATATCCTTCAGCTTAATTGTCATTAGCCATAGTATAGACCACTTTCGTTGTTGTGTTGAGGTGACTAGTTTCCTTTTCCTGCCCTTTCAAAATGTCTCTAAAATGTTGAACACAAAACACTGCCCACAATATCACTACTTTTTGTCATCTGTAGTCAAGTAATATAATCTTCTGTGGTTTCTACCAAGTAATTTGTTCATCTCATTGAGGACTGTGATACTGAAATCTATTTTCAATACTACCATGATTATATAGGCATCATTACTGAATTATTTCTAATAAGTAATTGAAGTCAGCACTAGGGTGACAAGGCCTATTAATATGTTAAAAATATCAAAATGGATGTTCAATTGTCACATCGGGACCTCTAATACTGTAACATAGGCACTGGTTTCCAGTGGGCTTCATCTCCCAATCTAACCAAGGTATTAATGAAGTTTGTTGTTCAGTAGGTACCCTCGTTATTCCATAAAATATCAGAATTCTGTAACTTATTGATTATATGTGCAATTAGGGTCAAACCCATTACTTTTAGGCTCATAACTTAAAAGAAATTGTCATAGTGTCCCCTGGGACAATACTGTTTCATCAGAAGCATACAATATTCTGTGAGGACAGTATGGAGTGCCACAGTGTCCTTAGTCATAGGGTCCATATTGTTACCGTGCCGTTGTGGAACATGTATGGCATGTTTGTGGTTTGCTGGCTAAAAGCCTATGTTCCAACCAGCTAGGAAGTTTTAAATGTTGGTGTACAACAGCCTTACATGTCGATCAATAAGTCACATAATTTTCTGAGTTGACTCGAAATTTGCTACCATACTTCAGTGTGTAAGATCTGAAGCTATAAGGAAGGTTTGATTTTCAGTTTGATAAAAGAGTATGCTGATTTCATGTGCAGGAAGCATGGTATTGCAAAGGTTCTGCAGGACGACCGGCGACAGGGTATCTAGAAGAGCACCTACGCTATGTACGTAAAAAGAAGATTGCCATGGTGAAAGATTCCCCCGGTGCATCAAGTCCACCTACTCCTTTGACTAAAGTGTCCACTCCACCAAAATTGAGAGGTGTGTAATAGGTTTTTACCAACTATTCTCAGGATTTGACTTATCTCTCATGCAATGACAATGATCAAAAACTGGCTTAGGACACGTTATACCTGCCACAACCATTGGTAACTTCAAAATTTGATGTTAAGGAACCTCTGTTTAGTAGGAAATATATGTTTTTATTGTCCTTGCCAGAGGCTGATCTGGAGAACAAAGAGGAATTGGTGATGATGACTGAGTGGCTGAAATGTAACATGGAACCAAGGGACAAAGTACTGGACTTCATGAGGCAAACTGCAGTTTACAGACAACAGCAGATCAAAGACCACTCAACTAACATTTCAGATATTCTGAAAGAGTATCCCAGGTTGTTAGACCGTGGAATGGTAACTATCAAATTTGAATTTTTGCTGCTTAATTAAAGACAAATACGTGGGTGATTTTGCATAAAAAATACTAAAGAAGCGAGCTCTGAATACACATATTACGAAGATACTATTCAAGACCATTATCCTTTAACTCTTGAAAAAGGAAGTGGAAAAATTACTAGCGAGGTTTTGATTTAGCAGAAACACTGAAATTAATTAAGTCACTAACCTCACTGATGAGTTAATACTATATTTCACGTTGAAGCCTATTTGGCCAACTTAAAAACAGTACTTTGATTGACTACACATCTAGTTTGATTGGTAAGAACCAGTTTCACTGCTTTTTTTAAATGATGGCATTATATTTTAAATCTCTTTTAATTTACGCCTGGAAGTTTATGACAGTAATCAGCCACACAGTGAAGAAAACTGACTGACTTTTAATTTAACCTTAGGCATCTGGCAGATCAGTATGCATTATAAAGACCAGATTGGAAAAAAAATGTTATTTTTGGATGAAAATCTTGCTTTTATTCAAGGATATAGCTAGGATTTAAAGAAAGGTTGCTGATGCTGAGTGTGAAAAAAAGGTACAGATTCAAGCGGTATAATAAGGTTTACAATTTGTACAAAGTTTTTTTTTTTAATATGGTGTCTTTGCCATTCAGTGCTATGGTTTTATTTGCAATGTTTGCTCTGCATTCTTGCAATTGTGTACCAATCTAACAACTTGTCTATCATCTTGTTACAGGGAGACAAGATAAATTATTCCCATGAATATATGCTTTTGTTCAGTGATGATATCACAAATGTTAAATATTGAATGTTTGCAACTCAAATTTTCCCACCACATTAAAAAAAAACATTTTTGAGCTGTATTCTGAGATATTTTCAAAGCATGTGTCAATAAATATTAAATACTTACTTTTCTTTCCCAGATGTTTTCTAAATGTTATTAAACTAGCCAAAGGTATATCAAGCAGTTGGATTTACCACATCCAGCTTCAACAATACAATAGTATTTGTATAGATTGATGGAACCAGACTTTTACAAATTCAGTGAGAGTGATTTTTTAATGGATCCTAGCTGAGGATCAAAACAAGAATACACTTACACACATTAAAGTATTCTATTTCCCTTTGCTCTGTCAGATAGAACAAGATTTTTCAGTGCTTTGGCCTGAGCATAAGGATCACCTGTATGAGAAATGGGACTTGTACTACAATGGGATTATAGAATATGGCAAACAGGTTGAAAATTGGCAAGGCCTTCTTGGATTGGAGTACGTTGACCTAGAGAGTTTGTCTATTGGTAAGAGTGCTTCATATTTCAGTGCATATGGTTGTATTGGTAAGAGTGCTTCATATTTCAGTGCACATAGTTGAGCTGATTTAGGTTTTGTATGTTGATCACTCCTTGCAACCTTTTACCACCATCACACTAGGAACTTGCAAAAGATCAGGTTTCACCAATTATCTGTAATATATCTGATCTTCTTCTCAAAATAGCCTTAGTTTCCTTTTTGTAAAGACAACAACACTTCCTTTTCTTTGTTTGTAAAAATTATAAACTGAAATTGAACAAAAAGCATCAATGGGATCTGGTTCAGACAGAAACCAAGTTGGGTTGGTGCAGGGATATTCCCTTGCTTGGACTCCATCTGACCCATCTTTGGGATTTCATTTAAGCCAAAAGCTAGTGACTACTATTAGAAGGCAATAGAACACAAAATATGTCAAAGGTACATCAGTGTTTTGAGATCTGAATATATAATAAAATATAAAGAGTAGATAAAATCGCAAACAGGTTGTGATAGCAGCACAACATTATGCATGTGGGCTTTTAAAGGAGACATGTATGATTGAAAATAAACATACACAAAATACCAAACAGATGCTAACTTATCTCATTGCATTCTCATGATATGCCATTTTCTCATTGCATTCTCATGATATGCCATTTTCTGATAAAAATGACTTGAAGGACTTCTAGTGTTAGAGACAAATAAAGGCAAGGGAAAATACAAATAATTTGTGTTG